>DVQP01000084.1:0-36427 GCA_018231745.1 Danaus eresimus
TAATTGGTTACAATGTTTTGATGCCAATACAATTACCGTTAGACATTTCTGTTTCAGCGAGTTACGGTGACCAAACTGCTTTCAATAAGCAATTAATATACAATACAGCATCCCTTTGGATCGTTTTGCTCAGTTTCGCGTTTCTGTAACAAACAACTTTAATCCCGCTCCATAAAAGGGTAGGAATCTTTAGTCTGTCCCCTCTGAACGCTACAAATAATGTTAACAACTTGGTACAAGTCAAGGTACAGTCAACATCGTAGATAAATATTTGTTCAAAAATAAAATAAATAAACTTTTTGAATCACTTTGTGTTTACTATTTATACAAGTACAAATACAAGAACAGACTTTCAGAAACAATTACAAATGATTTTAGCTATTATATTATTTAGTACATTAAAGAAACAAAGATTTTAATCTGTCTTAAGAAATAATAATCTTTGCTCGCTGCGGTTTTCATTTGCAATTCAGAACATAAATCCAATTACGTATTCCAATGCACTCATTGCCACCTGATACCAATACTTGTTAACTGGCTGCCATTGTCGACAGCCGTTGTATGCGACGGAGTTATCAAAAGATAAATCACTACAAATGCAAATACAAAGACATGAAACTTACATAATGTGTACATAAGGAAACATTTTATTAGAATAAAATTTTAATAAAAATAAGTTTTATAAAGTATAATTACTAAATTCTTAAATCATTTTGTAATATACAGACATATAAAGCAAACAACATTGAATTTTATACACCGCTTCATATTAATAACCAATTTAAATTTTAGCCCAAGTCTACACGACGAAGTTTGTATTTATTAATATTATGGCAGAATTCAGAATAGGCATCATATGTTTACATACGAATATTAATATGTAAATGTTACTTAAGTTACGCCCTATTTCAAAATTTCTCTCGTGTTTCAGTAAAAGCAGATATTAAATTCTGTTATATTTTAAGTAAAATGTTGATTCAATTTTTTTTTCATTATTATTAAAAAAGGATGACAGAGTCTGTAAACAATGCTATGAATGTTACGCCTACATACATTATATGTAAAACCGAGTGCACATATTAGTTGCCTTAATGTAACTTGATCGCTCTACATGGCAAGGGACGACCCCGCTTTTGGTACTGTATTTATTTTGAATGTCATAAATTTATTTACTATTATTCTCTTATAATTATTGCAACAATATAATTGCATTGCTATTAGTTTAAATTGCTATGGCATATTATTATCATGTTTATTATTTATTTATTTATTATATATCTACAAATTTAAAGACTGAATTTAATTTATGAAATTTTAAGGATAAATTTACACTTTTAAACACTCAGTATATTATGAAGTCCCATTTTCTTTCGCCCGAAATTAACGATTTGTTATAATTTATTTTTAAATGGCTATTGCCATCAGACTTTGTGTACTGCATACATGTAATAGGAAACTACTTTGAATATTAAGCTTTGAATACTAAGCTACACTTTATTAGTTAGTCAATAGACACTCCTGAATTGAATGCGCCCTGTAAGGGTAAGTATAAAATAGTAGCAACCGCAATGCTTTATATTGTAGCACCCTGGGATTAATGCATATATTGTGCAATTTCTAGTTCTTACTAATATGGAGTTCATTTACGATATGCAGATAAAATAGTTCCTGAGAATAAATTATTCATAACGGATAATAACATTTCTTACAGATGAAATTAGCAAAGGTGTATATGAATGGACTCAATCTTCAAAAGGTTTTTTAAACACAAGCTTCATAATGTGAATTGATTTGGTCGTATCAAAGAAAGTTTCTTCTGATTCAATACAAATCGTTCTAAGTTCAGAGGTTTTAGGTGTCTACGGTCATTTAGGTGTTTCAGTGTAACATTAACTGCGTGGTTACGATGTATGCGTTTAGTTTTATATAAAAAAAAATGTCATTAAAGGAGCCTTGAAATTGTAATACTAATTAATCATATTAATCACGATTGCGGTCATGGTTTCACTTAACATCATAACTCGCTTATAAAACGACCATTAGTGTCTGTGCTAACATTTCTCACTATAAAACATTTGCACTGCGACGTTCCTTATCTCACCAGCATGACGGTGTTGCCGACAAGCGGCGACATATGAATACACGGATGTTACACGTTCAACACGACCGTTTGCATATAAATCAATGGTCTAGCATGAAATATATCTGTATTGAGTCCGATTGAGTTTGTCGCTAGTCAGAAATCCCGACGTTGAAAGATTTAGGGGCGTTAACATTTTATCCTCGAGTTCCTTTTACAATGCCGATATTACTCAAGTGAAAGATTTGTTTGTTTGTATTCATATTGCAATGTATGAAGTTATATATTTTTTACAATAAATATTACATAACGTAGATATGTAGTTAAAAAATAATAATTCTTATCGTATCACGTTTCAACGATTCAAAATAGATTTAAGGATAAAATATCTCTTTTATTCTAAAAGGTCGCCAGGTCACAGATGATATATCAAAACCAGCTGTCAAAACTCATACGTCACGCTGAAATGAATAATTGAATGAATTTTGTACATAACTTTTTGCGATAAACTTGTCATGGTTTAGTCTACGACGATACTGTGTTAATCCGTGGGTGTGACCGATTAGTCAGTAAGGTGATCGTTGTCTCTGCTAACATCATAGAAAGGGGGCGTTTAATATATAATCAAACTTGCATGCCTTTAAAACATTAAATTATTAAATACATAATTCACTAACACATTTAATTCAGGCTTATTTTGCATATGATTTTTTAAATTTGATTTCATTTGCTATCTTGGGATGAGCAATTCCCTAGAATAATACAGTATGTTTAAATTACACACAAACTGCCATACTAAAGTGCCAGAGTAATCTTACAGGTACTGGTTCAGCTGAGAAAACTGTAACACTTTGCACAATGCACCCCATTTTCATCCACTCCGAGATTGCATAGTGCACGTAATCAGCTAAACTGTAACCCTCTTTCGACACAAAAGCAAACAGGAGGAAATAATAAACTCACTAAAATGTGCAAACACATTGCCACAAGTCCTTTACAAAGTCTAATAAACAAATGTACTTCTAAAGCATGAACATCAAATAATATTGGATTAACATCCCTTTCCAATGTTTATGCTTCTTCTACGATGTTCCCTATTAAAGTTTAATATGCTCTTTTTATATGTGAGTAAATGTAAATATTTAAGTTCAAAAGTGAACAATAATATTCTTGAGAATTTTAATAAATAATTTCGATACTTTCTTATTAAATACAATAAATTGAAAACAAAAGTGACTTTTTTTTATAGAAATATACAAACAGGCAATTAATAAGATAAAGTTTCTCAAAGAAAGCAAATTAGCTAAGTACTATACATTCAAATTAAGTTATAAAATTAGCTGGCGGCTTCAAATTCTAATCTTCATCCGACACGACGTTTGAGGTAAATCTTTGTGCTTCAATATGAAATATAAATAAATTGGAACCATTACAGAAAAATAAATTATTAAAAGAACTATCTATTATTTTATAATTTATTCAACGCCAATTTGAATTAAAAATATTTTAAATTTGAAAAACACGAAAAATAGAATGTATCATGCATATTAGAAACTTGTAGATGTATTATTAAAATTAATCATGTTTGAACATTCATAGTTAATATCGGCTATAAATAATTTTTAACTAGTTAAATAAATTGATATCACGTCAAGACATCGCATCGGCACCTGCTGGGCAGTAGTCGAGACCAAAATTTGCATATTTTATCATGATCTTATACCAAATAATCCCAACTACGTAGGTCTCATCTTAAATATAAAATTAAATCTCTTATATGATAAAAACTCTTTATATGACCACATTTTTTATGAAGATACCATGTTATCGTTAATTTTAACAGGTAGAATATTTAAACACAAAATATAAGTATTTAAAATTTAATACAGTTTGTATTCTGATATAGAACATCTGTAATCTCTGTTGAACCTGTTTGTGGTACCTTATTCTGCCATAGACATTTATAAAATAAACAATACCATGTTATTTCAGGCAAAAAATTTATTAAAACATTATTATTTTTTTGTATTTTTATTTGAATTACAACCAAATTTTAACAAAACACACATTTATATAGACAATCCTTTTTACGTTAAACTTATAAATAGTTTTATGTGACGTAGATTTGAGCATAATTTGGTAAATACCTAATCAAACTGATTAGTATTATAAGTTGTCAGGTGTAAATAAAATAAATTAAATTGTGTTATAAAAATATATATATTTTTTTACAGTAACTTGTTCCAAGAAAACCCTGATTCATATCGGATGAAGTCGCTTTCTACAGCTAAGGAACGAGTCGCAATTTTTGTAGAAAAAACTAGATCGACCTGGCTTGGTACAGACCAATTTTAAATATAATTAAACTCATATTATCACATTTTTAATAAAATTAGTATAAATGCCTTAGAAACCGACGTGGACAGTAGTATTTTCTCACATAATTTTTATATTATTATTAGTCTAAAATAGAACGTTAATTAATGGTTAAATATTTTCCCATCAAATTTGTACCTCATTTTAGTTTAACTTTACAAAGGTTCTCGTTGGTTAAACATATCTTATTTAAAACCCATAATATAACAATTTATCACTAAAATGAGCATGTCTCACATGTTATTTACATAAATTAATAATATGATTAATAAAAGACGAACCAAATAACGAAAACTAATAATAATACCAGAATGGCTCTCTATATATTTTCCGATTTCTTCCAGAAATTAAGTTAATTTACATCGAGTTTTGTTACTTAGTTGTATACGACCACTATATATCTTAAATTTTATAGCGACAGTACAGCCTCTTGCCGCGTCTTCAGATATCGTAAATATACACTAAGAAACGTTTCGTTGGCATCGTTTAGGACCAATTTTATCAAATAAAGCAGCGCGTAGGAAGAAGACGTGGCCAGATAATATAGACCTCTGTTTCAATATGCCACACATTACAGAATGGTTATTATTATAGAGCATCGAGTGAAAAAAAAATAGATACGAGTGAAAAACAATTTGAATTGGTTCTTTTACACAAAAATAGACTATACAAAAACGCAAAAGTAAATTTAAAAAAAATTGCAATAAGTTAAACCCATTACATTGCCATCGGTTACTTGAGTCGACGCCAATTACTAGTGGAATTGATTTTTTTTTTTGATGCAGGGTTTAATTTTCACGATTGTATTCGATGTCCTTGTATCACCCTTGACGGATGACGACAAGCGGCTTCGCCTTTGAAGTTTCTGTAGATGGTATTTATTGAAAAGTATTTTCGTTGCCATTATTTGATTACGGACTTGTTTATATTTTTAAAGATTACTTTTTACGGTGAAAACTTACATTATTCGTACGTATTAATATTTTTACATTGGAACGATGTGATTTAGATTTCTATTTTTACCTTTGTCATTCAATAGTTATTATTAAAATATTTATATAACATCACAACTTTTTTATCTGCACAGAAACTAAAAAAGATAGACGTACTGAAACAAATATGTATGATTAAAATTAAATTAAGAATCTGGCATTCTGCCATATATACGAGTGCATCATTTGTTATCTCTCCACATATTAGAATCTATGACCTTGCAAATGATTTCTAAAAATCACCTCAATAAAAGTTCCTAAGCACTAAGAGTATGCCGAAACTAAAGTATAGGCCTTAAGTAGCTCGTTATTAAAGAATTTCACCAATGCATCCGCACCTGCGTCGCGAAGCAATGCAGTAATTGAGAGAAAAACTATCTATACTGTCATTTGATTACATCCACAGTTAAAGATGCTAACTATAAAAACAAGTCTGTGCTAAGTATTACCAAATTAGGATAGTAATTTAGTGTCGATGAAATTTTATGTCTTGTATAATATGGATAATTGAAACATCCGTTTCTTTTGTGGTATTCATGATTGTAATTGAACGCAGTAGTCGTTTATTTTCGTTTAAAAATATGTGAAACCATAATTAATGTGAAATGATTGCAATAACTTATTTAAATAAAAATGTTTTTGGAACAATTTTTTTTTAATGTCAGAAAAATGGATGAAAAATATACGTTTTTAAATTTGTGAGAACAGAGTGGTATTCAAATAATAAGCTGAAAAATACCCTTAGACACAAAGTTAGAGAAATATAATAAAAATATGAAAGTACATATTGATGGAACCTACTGGTAAGTTTTCACTATCGCACATAAACTTTGGGAACATAAGGACGTTTTGACCTTATTCTTTAAAGGATAAATCCAAAGAAAATATATTGTAGATAACTCTTTTGGAAGTATTTAATCCATTTTATGCCTACAAATAGTGATTCCTAAATACTCAAAAAAATAATTAACTTATTACCATTTATGGTAGTGCATAAGTATTCGTAATATATTACATTCTTATAATGAAGTGATGGTTTTCAGATGTCATTGTATTAAAATATAAGTAATGAAATGTCAAATATATTTTTCCCCCCACACAAGCGTACTCGTCCGATCTTGTCAAAAAGTCGGACGAAGTTTTAGGATACAACCAACTGCCTTAAGATAATAGATATTTGGATTCCAACTTGAATCTGAACAATAATCTTTTTGAAATATTGTAATATAAGTTGTAGTATTTTTATACAATATATAAACTGACAATAGATAAACAAGTGGTAGATTCAAAGTTCAAAACCACAAACAGGTCAATGGAGGCCTTTGATCGAAGCACTCACCTGTATTCGTGAAGTGGACTTTCATGAAGGACACTTAGCTCGTACTTAACCCGACCCTGGATGTTTACTTTTGTGACTAGATCTACACAAAAAGCTGTAACGAAATTTTAGATAAGAGCATCGTAAAGTAAGTTATGTAATATGGTTGGTAAATAATTTCCTTTTGTAAACTCGGAAGCAAATAGAAATGAAGTAATGAGAATCCAATTTTCATAATCAGTTTGATAAATATAGAAATCCATATAAAATACTTCAATATAAACATCACTTCAACTGGAGAATTTCATAATCCACTTGAGAATAAATAAAGAATATCATAATTTATTTCACACGAGCTCTAGTCGTAAACGTGACTAAACATAAAGAGTACATTAAAACGGAAAAAATTATATATATTTCTTTCAAATGGAATAGGACATGTTTTTGTAAAATATTTTGTGAATCTTTTGAATGAATGATAAAAGGGTGTTTGTATTTTGTGGGTCCGGTCTCGATTTGAATCATAATAGTGTTTCAAATTTATTTGGTCGTAAAACGAGAGAGTGTTACCGGGTTGGTTCATGACAAAGGTTTTTTATCGTGCCCGGTGAGCGACCGTAAATTGTACTTCGCCTGTCAAAGTGGAGAGGTGTGGCTGATCGGAGTGCATATATGTTAAAAATATGTTTAATTTTTTAAGACTCGGATGAACTAAAGATAATTTTAAAGTACTGGAATATTAATACTAGTAATTTCAATATAATAACTTTTAAGGTTTCGAAAGATATTTATTTTAGTTTTTTACAACTTTATTTCATGAATATATTTTGCTAGTCAATTTTTTTTTCTTATTGTGACTAATAGAAAATATTTTTATCTGATTAAAGTTAATTAAAATTTAACGATAATCTCTTTGAATACTGGTTTTGGTTCTAGTAAAATAATTTATATTATTGTCGTTTACAAAAAATATGACCATTATATCACCAAATTTGCTTAAATTCAAGCCGGAAGGTTCTTTATATGTTTTTTTTTCAACCTTTATTATAACAATCTATTCGTATATCCTTATTTATTCTTACAAGTGCATATTATTTTATAAATAGTTATTAAATTTAAAAAATTACACTTACCTAAGAGACAAAAATCTGTTGATTTCCATATTTCGTTACGTTTTTTTTCTACAAACTTCAGAAACGGAGGACGTTTATAATGTATCTGTATTATTTTTATTAAAGCATAAAATAAATGTCTTGCTTTATAAATTTTTATGTAGCTGTAATAAATGAAATACATAATTTTGAAAAAAAAAGTATTTAAATCTAAATCACTATATTTAAAACCTAACATTCAACTAAGCCTGATCACAAACCATAACATTGATAATATGGGTATACGCAAACCTATTCGACCGTTTATAAAAAAAAAGAAACCAACAACGCAATTACACATTTCTTTTAATATTATGAGAAATTCAAAACACCGTACCATAAGCAATTTAAGTCAGCACAAAAAGGCTATTCTTGTCCTAATTTAGTACAATCATTATGCATATTGCATGCCTCACTTGCTTTGTTTTTCGATAAACATTGCTCGTTTTCAGCCCAGTTTTCCCTTTCCTCGCTTTTTATTATGAAAGGTCGCTTATACTAGATATAAAGCGCAAGCTGTTTTTACTTATTGTTTCAATTTCACAAAACTCTTAGCTTTAGTGTTAAATCTTTAATTTTTATTAGTTGTAACCATATTTACAAATATGAAAAAACACACTTTATATTAGAAAGGCCTTGCATTCAAATGTTATTTAATAGAAAGAATTAATGTATAAAAAAAACAATTACTATACAAACAATATGCCATATCCTAAAACTTGTTGAAATAAAATTAGACCCAAAGTAATAAATTCAAATCACGGCTCAACGTAATATTATTCTCCTTTTCACCAAAAGATATTCGCAATGGAATCCTTAATTTGGTTACAATTTGCTTTTGTAGTAAGTACTTGTGGTATTTTTCACGTCGCGCCTTATCTGAACCATATATATATATATAATATATCTTTTTATTTTGACATTGATTTTCAATGTATCTTAACGTGATTTTCTAGTTATTCGAGTTAATATAGAAACAGAATAAATGGCAGTTCATTTTAAAAAATACTTTATAAATTACCAATCAATTAGAACTTTCTCTATCTTTTGACATATTTGTCACTTTGATGTACAGGATTTGCCACGAAAGAAATAAACAGCACAAACATGATAACTTTAGTAGAGAGAACAGGATGTTTAGTTAATAGGAGAGGTAGAAAATTTCACTAAAACGTGAAGGTAATATAATCTCGTATATTAATACGATAGTTGAGAAACATAATAAAGTCGTTATGTACTCCCGCGGATCCATTAGTTTGTTTGTCTTAACTTAGCAAGCCGCTCGCAACTCTAACGGAGTTTGCATATAAGATTTAGTCTCCGTCGTTATTGCTTCTATCATCAATATTTGCTTTGGTTACTCAACAGAATATGAAAGGACCAACAATCTTACATAATGGAAAGTAGTAAACACAGAGGTAGGGCTATTTGTGAGTGTTTGCGATATAAGATCCCATACTACATTAGCATCAAAATTAACGTTGTCATCATAAATTGCAATAATATGTATCCATTAAGAGTACGGTCTCTGATTGATATTTTTCTATAAATTGGTAGTATTTGAAAGACCTTATTGTTAAGTGATATGACTGCTGTAAACCCTTCTTTCATCACTAAAATTTCATCACAAATAAAAACATATCTCCTATAATAAAAGTAAGCGTACTTTGAAGTTTGCATTGTGAAAATACAGTAAATTATTATACTTAAACAGAACTGTAAAACTCTGTCCTACGCTAGTCTTTTCTACGAAAGAAAATGAAGATATTGTTAATCTAAGAAGGATAACAATATTAACTGCAAATTACATTTATCTAGTCTTCTTGAAAACACTATTACATACATAAATTAGACACCAAATATTTAAAGCAAATATAATTTAAATACGAAAATATATTTTTGGTTAAAGGTGTTTTACTTAACAATAAATCTGCCAGTTCATATACCTAATATGTCATACAATCTTGACTACGACTTTAACACAGTTCTTAGTCTTAAAAATCGTAAGTTTTAAACTTTTCAAACGAAAAAAACGAGAAATTTAAAATTAAGTAATATTAATTTTAATTACCGAAGAAAAGTATAATAATGTTAGAAATAAGTATTTTTTTGTTAAAATGTGTGCAAAATAAGAGGTTTCCTATATTATTAATTATTTACACAGGAAAGGATTATGAGATTCCTTTGCCCCTTAGGCAGTGACTAGATGAAATCCGCAGTGAAATAGATTTAGAAAAAGAACCGCCTGGGTAAAGGGAAATCTGTTACGGACAAAGACGCATGACAGGAGGCTGCGTTAAAATAAAACGAGAGAATTCCTCTCTTGTATATGTTTACGTATATTTATAAATCTAATCTACATAGATTAAAAACTTAAACAGTGAAACGTTAGATATATTTTACATTGTGTGCAAATATTATTACCTTATGTGAAATATTATTTACAAACGTTTACGAAATAATTAATTTATAAGGATTGATTTACAAAGGACGAAACTGTCATGAAAGTCAAGTATGGCTTGTGTAATAGACCCACGCAAACTTTGTCCAATATTTCCCTTATAAATAATGTAAGCATGAAAGGAAAAGAAAATATGAACTGCCAGGACTTAATAAAAGTGTAGATATGGGTAGGTGTGATGCGATCTTCAATGTAAGATTTCGTATATGTGATGCAGTACACAAGGGATGGTCAGCACGTGACGAGCATGATAAATGAGGAGTTCGGGATCAAGTCCCTGGGGACTCCGGGGGACGGAGGAAACACAACATAAGAAAACAAAACACATTTAAAACACTGCCATACGGCAATACATTTAAGGTTTGATTTACAGCCATTTGAAAGATTCCCGTGCAATCTATAAAATTCAAGAGACTACGAATATGTAGAATAAAAAGTCATACCACATTTGGGTAAATTAAATGTAACTCTGTAGCTGCTGATTCAAGGTCCTAAATTGAATGTTGCATCTATTGCAGTTTGCGCAAAATGTTACCAGTCCTTTGAGAAAAGCAAAGAAGTAGAATTCAAAATAGTCAAGTCAGAAGTCAAGTGGACTTTAAGCACAGAATATATTATTCAGTGGCCATCTCTTAGTGTAATAGAGAAATAAATCACACGATTTATATCTTTTTGTCATTTCTTGGTTACTTAAGCATCTGTTACCATGACATATACTTATATCTTAAATATATGATAACGTTTGTGATCATAAATAAGGCCGATAACTTTGCTTTTAAAACATTTTTTTTAAATTAATGAATTTTAAATGAACATATGAAAAAAAAATTGTACTTAGTATTATACTAATCGTTCCTACCAGATTTTGCAAAAGGTAGGTTTAAGTACGAAATGTATAAATAAATCGACATATAAATGTACGTTTATTACAGTGTGTTGTGAAACATTTTTAACTTTTATGAGTATCCCAATCGTCTTCTTAGAATTCACATATAAAACAAGTGATCGTATAGCCTGCATGTTTTCTTAGGCGGATCACACGTATATACAAACCTATAAACTAAATAATCTTACTAAAATACCCTGACGTCTATGCTCAAAACGAGTTTTATTATAATCGCTAATGTGATATTAAAGTGAATATTCAATCTCCAGAGGCTGCCCAAACATTAACTTTCATAAAGTTTGTAAAGTTTGTTTGTATAGCAAAGTATCAAATCACAAAGAACTTTCACAAACGATATATTTGACTTAATTGCGGTCTCAAAACCGGTAATCGAAAGGACATCTTCCGTAAAGGAACCCTTTTGAAAAGATTCGCATTTAGCGAAAAATATCTTAGCATTCAGAAGCACGCATCCGGTGTCCTTTTTGGGGTAAACCCCAGAATTAAACCTACTTTTCATCAAATAAAACTTTCTTACTAGATATCGGAAACAATGCCTTTGACTCACGATTCGCAAGACGCCCTCCGATATTCCGGAAACGACAGGAATTATATCCTCCTTTTGATTTGACGCGAAATATGATATTTTTCCAAATAAAACATCAAATTCATTTTATTTACTATATCTTAGTTCTTTCCCTAAAAAGGCTTTTGCAGTGGCTTCGGGAAGCGGAAAATAATTTATGACTACAACAAATATAAAATAATAAGTAAGACTCACTCTATTTTTATGTATTTCAATAAAGGATTCTCAGTGTAAGCCCAATTTCCCATAGTAAAGAAGAATTTTATTGATGGGTATATAAAGGAAACAATATTCAAAATTTGAAATATTCATTACACATGGCTTGAACACAAAATAATAACACCACGTGTCAAAGGCACTCAAATAGTAACGTAAAAAAGTTGGTCATAATTGCAATTTGTACTTACAAAAATAATACTCTTAAGGTTATAAAATTTTATTCCAAAATACTTATAAAATAAAAAAAAATCAGAATTAGGGATAATCAAGTCTTTCTGTTTACATAAACCACTTTATTTAAAAATGAAAATGTTCTGTATAATTGTTTTATAATTACAGAAGAATTAAAATTATCTAAATTCCAAAAGCCATCAATTTTTACCGGACGATTAAAGTACAATAGTATTCCTCAAATTAGACAAAGACGGTATTAACAGGGAAGCCATTAAATTGAGATAAGCGCCACAGCAGATTGGGTGGAGCCCTTCGGGTGGTATTAGCCAGTAAGTCCTGATAAGTGAGCTGGGGGTTGGGATGTAGATCAGCTACAGACTAGCAGACGTGACAGACGTTTAAATACGATCTCATTAAGATATCGTAAATATTTGTCCGAATCATTCATTGATTGAACGTTGCAATAATTTAAAACAATTCTAGAAAATATAAAATCTATGAATATTTTTTTTCAAACGAGAATAGAACAATCGATACTGTATCTAGGACAACAGAAATTATACCCGCAGTTTGTACAGTAAAAACTAAAAGCCGAGGAAAATATCGGTTCGTAAACATTATTCTTTGGTCGAAGTATCGTAGCCAGGGTGGTGTCTGTGTCGCTTGTAATTGGAACGCCGGCGGCCGGTTTGTCGTGCGACAATCAACAGTACGTGACGCGAAATCCGATGCGTCCGGTAGATTGCAGTAATCATTGCCTGACAAATCATTTATCAATTTAATTTATAATATAGAAAAAAATATAGTCAATGAATATTACTATGTAAACTTACATTCGGTCTTACATCGAAAAGAGACCTTATTATTAAGTATTTACAATATTAAATAGTATTACCATAATATTTTTAAATAAAAACAATCCGCTTTAAAGGCAAAATTATCTTCATTACCCATCAATATTATATACCATATCATATTAAAATTTAATCAAAAAATGTATATTGACAACTTCTGGTATTTATCAAGAATTTATTGCATTACGCATCGTTAATTGGAAACATAAAGACAATCAAGTCTCTACTAAATCAGCCGTTAACTTCCAATGTTCAGTCATTAATAAAATATGATTGTTTAATGTTTTATATAAAATAAATAAACATTTTAAATCGTTGTAAAGATTTAAATTAATGTATTAATGCTAATCGGAATATGTAACGTACTTGAATATGTTTGAAGTGGCCCAACCGTGCTGCATAATGGCATATGATTATAAAATACTTTATTTTTGAAGTCTGTTATCAAAGAGTCATCTAATATTTTTGATGATCATATCAGGAATATAAATAGGAAGATTTTATTCGTAAATTAATAAATTATGATTTGTTCGCAGAATTTAATAAATTTTCAAAGCATTAAGTGAGGAAAATATTTGAGTCTATATATGCATCTTTTATTGTGGTTTTTTTGTAAACATAAAGTTGAACTCAAATAAAGCTTAATTTGTTTGTAGCTATTAGAATTATTGTAACTATTTTTTATATCAGACACGAAAATAAAAATCTTTCTCAACATACATTAATGTTTTTTTTTATTTGCAAAATCTATATTTCAACGAACACTGTCAAACGGCAAAATTAATGAAATAAAAAAAATCACGCTTAAATACAACATTATCAAAATTATAAGTTAAAACATGTAACATGGTAAAATATATATTTAAATACGAACACATATGTAAATTTATCAAATATACATCAACTTATAATTAATTACCATTTTAACAGAATACAAAATGCAAATTAATGACAATTCGTTCGGTATTCAGAATTAAAGCCTATTTGCGTTACGCACAAGAGATAATCCAGGCGTATGGAAAAATACTAATTATAATAGTTACTTTGTATAAAATTATATAGTGATATAAAATTCAGTATAATATTTTTAATTATAACCGTTCCCAAAAGGAATTTGCGTCAACCAAACCGAATTTTTTGTCTATAAAGGAAGCCCAGCATGGACACTTGCTGAGTTAGACTCGACTAACATTGATTTTAGACCTGGAATCTTGGGTCAGACTCGTATATGTTCTCAAATTTTAATGGAAACCCTAAAACTTTCTCTTTAATTATTTTATTCACTTATTAAACCTATGGATTTCCCAAAGTAGACATGATATATTCTTTTTTTACGCAAAATGATATTGAATGCTTTTCATTAACTTTTTTTTGCACGGAATTGGTTTTATTCTATAATTTTTTAGTTATATATAAAACAAATATAACACCATTCACTAAGAGTCTACGTTCTCGAAGATCTTCAATAAGCCACACGCCATTTTAGCTTTTGTAAGAGGTAAATTACACACAGCTTTCTACCCTACAGTTTGATTGAATTTGTTAAGGTTCTAAGACGTTGTTAAAACCAAATTCACCGAAGGAGGTTCCTGTTTCAACATCAATTTTCACAAAATCCTTATCTAAACAAGTTTGTTGCTCAATCAAATAATTATTTATAAACGTTAAACATCTTAATGATATATTAACGTCAACATAACAATTAAATTAAATTCATTATATAGCTACAAAGGATCAATTAATTATAGTATAAAAAAACCTGTAAGACGGAAAAATAAAAAATATGTTTATATATTTTTTTAAGAAACGTAAGCAAAAACTTAAAATCATATTCGACAATAAAATAGACGATTTGTAAAACGTTAGAGGTAAATCGCAGAAATGTATCATGAAATCCTATTAAGCCTTATTTAATAGTTTGTCCGTGTAAATATGAAAAGAGGGGGAAGGACGTGTCAACAAATCGTACTGTTGTAATCGACCACCCGTACTCCGACATTTATTTACAAAACCCCTGTACCATTTTATAGTGTACGGGAATAGAATATTTACAATTAATTACTTATTTCAGGATACTTCGTTGCAGCTACAGGTCTCCTGTTTCCGGGTGTTTCAAGGTTAAACGGCGTTTTATGATTCATAGTTTTTATTACCACCATTTATAGTATTATTACATCACATTTACTGTAAGCCATATGTTCGAGTATACTGTACATATACTGTATACCATCATTAAAAAACCAAGGAATCCGTATATATTTTTTATTGTGATTAAATCTTTTTTTAATGTCGTGGTGGCCTGGAGGATAAAGGCCCGCCTCTCATGCATGAGGGTGCGGGCTCGAAACCTGGCAAGTACTAATGTGATATTTTCTAGTCATATGTACTTTCTAAAAGTATTTATTTATTAGTAGTAGACGGTGAAGGAAAACATCGTGAGGAAACCGGGACTTATAATTTCAAAATTATAAGTTTGAAATCGCCAATCCATCTTGAGCAAGCGTGGTAATTAATACTCAAACCTTCTCCACGTCAGAAATATTTTTGTAATACTTAAATTTTTGTTATGAAAACACATTTTAATAGAATTGACAATTAACATAAATACTTATATAGAAAAATAACATTTTTCTATAAACAACGACTTCACGACAAATATATAACATACGTAACTTAGGCCCCGCGAATATTTACCGCGCCCGTATGCTATCGAAACAACCAAATTTTCCGGTCTGCAGCGCACTTTGTGATTTATTTAAACGAACCCTACATAGAATAAAACAAGAGTTGACAAATTACTTTATAGTCAAACACGAATTCGAGTGCAAATGAAGTCTATTCTTTAACAGTTTGTCGTAATTAATTAAAATTTAATACGATTTATTTATTTTCAAGAGGAAATCTGTTAGAGGAACGATAATTAAACAGAATCATTCATTTGTTTTGTACAAGTATGTAATAATACTTGTTTATTAATGCAGGGATCTCTAATTTTTTGCTTGGATTATTTTCCAGTTTTTTTTTCTATTCTTCACGAAGTAATACGTAGGTACATATTAAAAAAATAAGTACATATTACTTCAGCCGTCATCATTTAAATAATATTTAGTTTTATTTATGATAATTTATTGAACCGATATCAATTATAAATTTTGAATTTAAACAGAACTAATTATGACTGGTTCATTAGACGCTTTTAACAAATATTGGACCCTATTAGAAGATAAATAGCGCTTTTAATTTATAGATTGTAATTTAACATTTATGACGAAATATAACCATTTGATTATATTTCACCAAAAATGTAAAGAAAATTACATGTCCTTTTTAACAAACCAAAATAATTTTAAAATCTTTCTGTACATAAGTATAAGAGAGAAGACTGTGTGAGAATGCATGTTTCACATATGGATGTTTGTTACTCTTTCTTTCTGGTACAAATTCACCCACAGTGTGTTAAATTTTACGTATTATTAAAAAAGTAGAAACAAAAACAAACGTTAAGACGAAAATAAAGGTAAACTTGTTGAAATAAGCAAGCCCATGGAGGTTGCAAACCATCGCATCTTGCAAATTGAGCTATTCATTATCATGTTATTTTCTAGTAACATAATTAGAAACCATAAAAACCACTATTAAAACTAAATACGTTTTTGCATCTTATAATTAAAGATCGGAATGAATTTTGAAGATCCAAGGCTTACAATTCATTTAAAAATTGTTTTAAAGTCTAATAAAGACGTCTTCCTTAAGTATTGCAATTCCGCAATATACTTACTTAATCTTTAAATGTATTTTAACGGTTAATTTTAATTCTTAAACTTAACTAAATAACATATATTTTTTTATAAACAAAAGACAGCAATTGAAGACATTATATTTTGTAAGAGCTAACAATGCAATGTTTAAGTTCAAATATCTCAGCTGTCTCTATTGTTTTCCCGAACCTTTTGGTAAAATTTCCCACGGGACGTCATCGTGACCAGTCCTTGTCATTCTTGTTTCAGCGGGATAAAAGAAATTATGAAAAAATACATCATATTTGATTTCACGTTTACCAAGAATCGAGGCCACAGTAACATCCTTTTTAGCAAAAAAATAGATATTACAAAATTATAAGTAAAATCAATTCTAAGAATTGGGATTTATTAAAGTAAAATCAACTACTAACCGATTTGGAATAAAATGTTCAATCCATTTCATTATATGAAAATATATGATGGAGTATTTCGAGATAAACTTTGTTGTCATAAAAAAACAAAAAATGTATTAAAAATAGATTTATTCCACACGAAAAGCTTTTTAATAATTAAATTTCATTAGCAATTCGCATACAATGTGTAAGCAATTCAAATGAATATTACAGCTAGCACATTACCTCGGACATCGGGACCTAAAGCATTAATTACTCGGACATTGTCAGTTCAATGAGCAAACAGAGGGCCGACATAACAAACATTCCAATACGCCTGGGAGTTAATAATCACGCAGCTGAATAACAATTAACGAATTTCCTCAATGACCAACGAACAAAAGCAAATAATAGAGAACTATTTCAAAATAGCCACACAATAACACTACTCATTTCCTAGTACCTACTGTCGAAAAGTTCGTATAGAAAATTTCTATTCAATGTTACTTGAAAATGTACTCGGAAAGGCTGTTTTACTTCTTTTAACACCATTAACGTACTAGCTCGTACAAGCAAAAACCATCAGATAACGATTGGTTTAACTACGGAGAGTAATCATGTGATATTTACTTGCTACCGTTTTTGCTGTCGGCTCTCCTTTTATACGCAATTTTCCTTCATTAGCCAATAATTTCGAAGTCTGATGGAATTCAATACGTGTTTTAAAATAACACATGTTTCTTTGTGAGAAATAGTATAATACAAATTAACCAGTTACGGTATCAACAGTCAATTTTTTTATATGCGGTTTAGTAACATATTCTATTGAATATAAATTAAGAAACAGTAAATTAGTTTAAAAATACAATCATCACGATAAACTTGTTAGTCACTGATTGATAACACATCCATCTAATATTTTCAAACACATTTCTTATTTGAAGTTCTCTTTTAGATTCAATATTTAACAAATATAAACACTTTTTCGTTTTCAATAAACACAAGAATGCTGAAGTTAATATCTACATACTAACGACCAGACGCGTCCATTGAAAACACATTTCCATCCGAAAGTGGTTCTAGCGTCAGGTATACACATCTTTGCAAATGCACTTTGAAATTTTAGACCGTCTACGGACGTGAGAAAAACTTTTTGCCTAAAATGAAATAAAGTATCACCAAGTAAAATTAAACCTTAACGTTTAAACATACGACATCAAATAGATTTATCTGTACGGAAGAAACATTAATTCGTATAAACGTAAAAAAGATTTCCCTTACCAATACCAGCAGATGGAAGTGGACCATCCTGAGAGTTTGTTTGACTTTGCTATCAGGTTTCCGGCATTTTTCACTATTTTTTACCATCCAGCTATCCCGAGAGTACTGTCAGTAGCTCTTTATTGCGTTCTGTTTAAACAGAGAATAATTAAAGCTCAAAATGAATGACTCGGCGTTTTTAATCCGCCAACTCCTCGCAACTTATTTCCTTTTTGTGTGCTAACCATTTTATGAGAAGACAATGGGCTTTACTTTTTAAATAGTTACGATCTTATTAATGAAGTCCGTAATTTGAAACGTAGTTAAAGAGCGCCGACGCTAAAATAAAACGACAGAAGTGAAATACCAGGTGATCATTTATATTCAAGGATATTTAAAATGACTTGAGAAGTTACACACACTACAAAAAAATGTACAAAATCTATATATTCGTTTTTATGTTTCATTACGATTGGGTCATTTGTTATTATAAATACATTACATTACCAAAATAGCAACACAGTCATCAAATAATACCTGTCAAATGCTTTGTTCCCACAGTAGAGCAAAATCTACCCTTGTTTCGCAACAACTAAACGCTCAACTGCCGGTACTAAGTCAGGTTTCAGGTAAAGCCTTATAAATTATTTACCAGTTGAGAAAAGAACTAAAGTATTTAGAGGTAAGCACCGAATACACATCGGATTTCTTACAAAAGATTTTTGTTTTTCTTTGTGATTTATTTTACTTTTAGTTACGATCGACAATAATTTTTCAATAAAATGCCTAAACAATATATTATAATATAAATATATAAAATAACCTGACCTTAAATTGTTTTTGTTTAAAGTTCTAATAACATTTAAATATATAAGAGGCAATAATTTAAATAAATTGAAATAATTATTGATCCAGCAAAATTTTTCAGATTTATTAAAGTATGTTTATTTTCTTCCATATTAGTTTTATTACCTTAAGTAGGTTGTAATTGTGTTTTAAAAATCCTTATCAAACCTTTTACTATTGGAACTCACTGTGTGTACACCAAAACACTATAGGTACCACATTATAATCTTTGTTTTTTTTATATAGCTCATATTTCGATAAAAATATTTGTAGGAATTTATGGATAAAACATCTTCAAATTAAATTTACAGTTTTTAAATTTTTGCTTAATAAACAGAAATAAAAAATCATACATACAAAGGAATAAAGAATCTCCTGTTTTTCGGGGTTGTTAAAAAATAAAAATCACACACAAAATTCCTTTGTTATTAGCAGACAGATATGTGATCTATAAAATATACCTATATGAGAATATTATTTTACACAGTTCTATCAGATGGCTGGATAGATGACAGATGGTAAGTGAATACTGTCATCCATAAACAGTGGTTACTAGTTACTAGTGTTAGTTAACCTCTGGTTTTAGAAGACGAAGTTTAAAACAGATGGGCAGAAAGTAGTTGTACCACCGCTATCAGACTAATCCTACGAGTAATTTCATTAACTACAACCTACTTTTACTAATTGAAAATCCATTTACGACATCCGAAATAAAGTTTGTTTTGTCGTATGTATATTAATTCATTCCTCTAAATCCACGGGTTGGTAACGACGAATACTTCCAAATTAGTATTGAAACGATTTTGTGATAAATATCGTAAGAGAATTTAGATAACAGAATCTGTTAGTTATAACATTTTATATAACTAAAACATACCTATTGCATTTCTAGATATTCTTAAGGTCTCATAACTGACCTGAAGAATAACAATATTTATTAGTAGAACGAATTCGATCCACGGCCAGCAATCATAAAAAGTTGCACGCACTCGTTCAATTATTTAGCTGACTAGATTCTTACGAGAGATACGATAAAGCGATATATGTGAATCCCAATGGCTTCTTTTTCATTTTTTAACCCTTTTAAAGGCCCACTTAAAACACGGGCGTGTTATTGTTTCATTAATTTTAAATTAATACCATGTTTTCGGCGTTTTATTAGGAAAAGGTTCAAAGAAGCCCAAAATATTCATATTGCATCTTCTTTTGTAAAATTTAATATACCTGAACTAATGTAGCTACTCAAAAATCTATGAAAACTAACATTTCGTTACAGGAAGAAAAAAAAGAAGAAAATAAAATATTTTAAATATGTTGTCAAGAGTCAACTTTAGACAGTGAAAACTTTAGGCTTATTAATTTTAATAAAAAAATTGTTTTTAAAAATTAACATTTGGTAAAAAAGGAAACAGGACAATAAAAATCATTTCCTAAAATTGATAGACAAAGAAAATATTTCGCAATCTATATTTAAATTTAAAAATATTAAATTAATTCCAGATAAATTTAAGGTATTTGTTAATGGCTGTATTTTTGAAGAGGGACCTCCTCACTCATATAAAAAATTATTTTTATAGATGCGAACAACTGTATAATATTTTGATTTTACCGATAGCAGATGTCATGGACATTTTTAAAAAAGTAGCATGCCAGCCAATTTTTATCCAGAGGGATTTTTGTTTTAAGCATTTTTATAGCACGCTATGCAGTTACATTTTAGAGCCGACTTTTTTAAAGCCATGTCTGATAGGACAGATTTGGCTAAAGTCGTTAGGGGATTTACATTTGGAACGCGTTAAGCTTAAAACAAAAATAAAGTTTAATTTTATGCTGCCACCAATTAAAAAGATATTTTTGATATAATTGTCGAATTAACTTTAACCAAATAAAAAAAAAACAAAACTATTAATAATTATTATGTATCTTAAATGTCAAAAGAAACCTTATCCCTTTTTTATTTCGACTGATCGGATATTAATGGACTTGTCAGTATAATATAATTATTGTAAATGTTCCATGTTCGAAGATAAAATGTTATTATTACGAGATGGGAATTTATTTAGTATAAAATAAACATTTGCCATATCTTAATTGCAGTGTACGCATTCTGATTTATGCTTGTGGTTGCAATACATTGTAAGAGAATCGATTCCAACAAGTTATGGTTTCTTGAAAATTGAACAAAGAATATTAATTGCTTACTTTAAAATAAACATTCAATATTTTATTTGAAAATCTGTTTTACTAGCCGTATGAAAAATAAATAATAGTACTATCTCTTAACCAAAGCCCTAGCAAAGGCTTCTGAATTATGAACATCTCGCGGCGATGTGTTGAAGAACACAGCTTGTAATTGTTGATTTATACCATAAACTATTCAATGTTTTAATATTGAATAACCCTTTTACATAGTTCTGCTAGCAAGATAAATAAAATATAAGCTTTGCTAAGCCCTGGTTAGTTTTGTTGTATCTTTCAACCTGAATAATTATTATAAATTGGTAGGCAGTTTACACGTAGAGATAATTTTAAGTTGAATTGCGAATGTGTTATGAATGAAACTTTATATTATGACATGTTAATGATCATTTAATTTATCCGGATATAATAAAGCTGAGTCTCAAGCCTCAAGTTTATGGAGGCGATGAGCCAGCATTCTGGCGGGATTAATTACTGTTGTATAAAAGCTTTACGTCAATCTTCACAACACATTGGACGTTAAACTACATTATGTACTAAATTGATTGCATTACAGAACACTAATCAAACAATTGATATTAAAATACAATATGTGTAGGTTGATTTGAACAGTTTTTTTAATAGATTCGGTCCGTATTTCAACATTATAATGATTGTACTTTACACAAGCTTTTGACTGCGACTTAGGCCGGGTGAACAGCAGTCGTTCTGTGCCATAATGGCCACTCAACCCGAACTGCACTTCATAAAACTATGTAGTTTTGGAATCGGGCTTCCTCCAAAGGTTCGATATATAACAAAATTCATTCAATACATATTAATTCAAATCGCTATTCCAAAATTCATCAAAATCGGTTCAGCGGTTTAGGCGTTAAATCGTCACAGACAGACAGTTATTATCGCATTTTTAATATTAGTAGGGATTATTTTTAATATTATTCGAAGATCTTAATTGAAATTACCTATTTAATAATTTGAATGACAACTTTGTTCACAATTAAATACCTAAGTTTAATATTAGGTATATTATGTTGATTAAACTCTTTGGCAAATAAGTCATTATTAAGTATCAATTCTAAGCGTTTTATAATGGTGATAATGAAATGTCCGATTGGAATCAAACAAAAGTGTTTTACTTCTAAATAAATGCCCTTGATAGGATAATGCTTAATTTGGATAAGGATTAATTACGATAGACATTTGACGTAGTTTCTTTCTTCAGAGGATTTCATTTATTTTTTTAGCACAATAACGGATATTGTGTCTAAACTATGATACTCAGATATCTACTCTTGCGGACATTATTTTCTAGATTTTAGTGGGAATTACAAGCCCGTAGTACATTATTTTGTTATATTGTCCATAGTTTTATGGTACACGCATATAAGCATAGGTTGTCGATTTTACACGTTGGCCTACAAAGTAACATTTTTTATGGATCTTTATTTTTTTTAAATGAAATATAGCATTCCTCCATAAATGCACTATATGACACAAAAATAATTTTTAATTTGAACCAGTAGTTCCCGAGACTAGCGTGTTTAAACAAACAAACAAACTCTTGAGCTTTATAATATTTGTACGAAGTATATTTTTCAATAAGATGTTCGTATACTTACGGTATATCATTAATGTCGCTTCTTTTCGTCACTCGTACAA
The DNA here is from genome assembly GCA_018231745.1 of Danaus eresimus. Lineage (NCBI taxonomy): Eukaryota > Metazoa > Arthropoda > Insecta > Lepidoptera > Nymphalidae > Danaus > Danaus eresimus. The sequence goes on from DVQP01000084.1 coordinate 23,194, forward strand.
AAAACTGTAAGAATTAGAGCACATAATCATAATTACCAGCATTGGATGTCGTGTCAGAGTATCACTCGCTAATGGTTACTTTTAATTCAAATTCAATACAGCGTGACAGTATAATAACAGCCTTCGTATTATTTGGATCTTCCCCAAGGCTAAGCCAATATAGATTATGTTTGGATAGGTTTTAGTATTTATTTTATTTAAGAATGATAATGTTTCATAATTAAAATCATTCATCAATTTTGTAGAATTGAATGTATAACGTAGTCACTTTTCCAAGTTGATGAAGCGTATGACGAATTGAGAGTCGAAAAAAACCACTCAAGATCATTAACTGAGAGTGTAAACATTTTCCGGAATGCTGAATATGTAATTCAAAAATATTTAGCCCTTAAAAATATATAACGGTTTGTTTTCTATTAAGCACATCGTTTTCCCAAGAACCTAATTTAATTAGAGCAGTACTAATTCAAAATACATGAGCTGAAAATGTATATGTGCATTATTGCTGAGCACGTTCTCCCAGCAGGTTTGCCAATATTTAGGTCTTATGCGGTTTATTACCAATAAATTATACAATTGGCGGAAATTTATACGAGAACCAGTAGGGAATTGTGGTGTTTCAATTCGGTAACAATTGATCGAGCGTCTGGAAAGTTCGCGAACTGTGCACGTAACTTGTGGCCTTCCAACTTACTAATATTGTGCCAAAACCACTTTAATAACTTCCCATATTAACCTATGCTGATAAGTGTCGTGTATGGTTATAGGAAGAGATATGATAATGAAGATCAAAACCCAAACTTAAACTCAAGTTTGTATGCAATTTAGTATATCATGATTATAGTTTGTTCATTGCTTGTTATATTTGAATCTGATGTATTCATTATAATACAACTCCACACCATTCAATATTATCAAAGAGGAAGTATATAGTTTTTAGATTAATGATAACCACTCATTGTAAGGTTTTTTTTAACTTATTCTAAACATGCATGCTCAGGAAACTATAGAAGTTTTTGAAATGATCGTTTAATTTATTCTACGTTTTTAAAATTTCACTGCGACCTGAACTACGAACATAACCTAGGCCTTTATTGTCTTTTAAAAATATGAATCATCCAATATCATAACACAAACAATCAGGAAATACAATAACAACTGTTCCGGACAAAGATTTAACGTACTCTCATGTACATTGATGTTGATTGGAAGCCGTATATCTCTGGCTCGACCCATTTTTCTTTTTCAATGTAGCCCCGTATGGGAAATTTCATGATACTGTTCATTTTGTTGGGTATATGCAAAGCTTTTTTAATAAGACTTCGGGCACGGTTTATATCTTTCCTTCGTCTCGAGGAAAATGTCAGCAATCTGTGGCAAAATCCTACTTTATTGTTATTGTACCGCATTTATTCGAGGCTCAACCGAAAAAGATATAAACCTGAGAATCGGTTGAAAGTAAATAAAGTCACTCGTTGGGCAGAGGCTTTTGTACGGGTGGATAGCTGAGATAACAATTATTGGTCTTTTATGGTACGGCCGCCAATCGGCCAATAAACTCAAGACTAGTGAATAAACCCAATTCTACCGATAGGTATGTTTAGTCAGAATCAAGAAATAAAAATTATCTTTCACATTATATTCACAAAGTATCATTGAAGACAGTGACTTTATAACTTACCATATAATTAAATAAAGGATCAAAGTGCTCATGATCTTTAGAAAATTTCCGATCTTTTTTAATCCAATTTTCTTTTTTCGCTTCTAATGAAAACAAGAACAAGTCAAGCTGAAAATCGCCAAAGCAAAAGAAGACATCAAAGCAATAAATTTTGTACGATATAAGATTTATACATTCTGAAAAGCATAATTTAATATTAGCCTAATTTTTTAAGACGATATTATAATAAACTTTATTCATGTCTTTATACAAACATTGTTTTGTTTTTCACAAATTATAGCTTCTAGTAGTAATTAAGGTGGAAGAAAATGTTAATTACTAACTCTTTTAGTTTGCGTTCCTGAATTTTCAACATTTGTGTATGATCATGTTTTTATTTTTGTCAGTCTACCAAGAAGGCGTGAAGATAAAACAAATTTATACCAAATGTACTATCATCGTTGATAAAAAGTAAATACAAAACAGTACTCTCAATGAATATCTAGAAGGTATGTAACACAACTTTATAAGGTGCAGAACGTTGGGCAACTTGTTAATAACATTTCAATAAAAAAACAGATATTATTTTAAAAATTCGCCAGAAAGCACCTAACATTTTATTCAACGTTCTCCTCTCAGTCGAACGAATGCCGATGCTCACTGCAGGATCTTTCCAACTTAAGAGGATCACAGATGTAATAAAAAGTATGAAATCCGTTGATTCTGTATTTCTTTTTCAACTAATAATTTTCATCAGTATAAATTATACGTCTATTGTAATAGTCAAATTCTTGTAACTACTTATTGTATTCATATATATTTTAAAATACCCTAAAATAAACATTTAGTTTTAATTTAGCTCAGCAAATGTTAAATATTTCGATTTGATAAAATCTAACTTTAAACTTATGAAGATATTTAATACGTTTGGACACATAGGAAAAGAAATTTAGCCGCTTCTAGACGAAGAATTTTATCTGCAGCTCAAGAGATTTTCATATTCAATTATAAATAGACAAGTGCGTCTCAAGAGTGTCTTTGACATCACAGCTTAAACGAATATTAGGAGTACTAGAAGCAGCCGACAAATTAGCATTATGTGATTAATAAATGTCAGAAAATTTAAATTTTTAAAAGCTAGCTCAGATTTAAATTTAAAGGCAAGAAAATATTTGAAAAGTTTTAGTTTTTAAGTACTTATTTTTTCTATCTGTAGTAGTCATCGCATTACGAATACTGCAAAATTTTAGAAGAACAAAAAGTAGAAGAATCATCTTTTTTTGAAAAAAAAAATAATGGATATAATACATTATTTTTATTAATAAAAATAATTAATATATTTCTGTAAAAGCTTAATGTTAGCTCGCGTCTTGCACCAGAGATCAAACGAAATGTATGTAAAGGGGAGCTTCACACTAGCTATGTGTATATAAGGGAAGTATAAAAGCAATATGCAAGCTTTGTGCTCGCTATAGCAATGTTTTATATAATTAGCTAAAGCGCTTTAACTGGGGAGCGATTCAATTTGAATAGAATTTTTAAATAATCTTAATGAATGTTTAGATTGGACATACAATTTTCGTATCTTTGTGTTTTAATTTAGATGGAGTATAGGGTCCCAAATCTTTTTAAACGGCCTATTCGGTGACATGTGTCCAAATAAAGGAACGCTATCCCCTTACATGGTACCTGTTTAATAACTCTTTGAAGGATTGTAATACTAAGTAGTTAAATAAATATCAAAGTATATAAATAGGAATAATAGATGGATATAAAACAAACTTTTCGATAAAATTTTTGTTTAGAAAAACTAAGTAATCCAATAATAATTATTATTAACGATTTTACTTAATTATTTTGTTATAACCCTCAAGCTTCCATTTAATATAAACTTGTCAATTTAAAATCAAGGTCTTAAATAAGCCGAACGTTGTTGTTAAAAATACTTGGAATTCAAAAAAAATCTGTCGATAAGAATAAATCACCATTTACCATTTCCTGATTTTATTCAACATATCTAGCTAAAAATAAGTTATAAAATAAATAATCATACTTTCATAAACTAATACTGAAATAATTAAAAAGTACATTATTATGTCGGTATACAAATTGTATAAAATTAGATTTGTCACCGAGGAAAATGCAACAAAAATATGTCAACCGTCCCAGCTCAGAATATAACAATGACAACGTACACAATGCATTCGTATTTTGAAACGGCTTTTAGAAAAAAATATCCTGATTTCACATAATAATGGATTCGTCAAAAAATTCAACAGTATTGTACGGATCACTGCCTTCCCCTTTCGGTTTCGAGCAGAACCCTTTCTACAACTGTGATTTCTTAATTTAAATTCAGCTGTTCTTGTCTATCATTCATAATTTGACAGTTCGTTGACAGTTGACAAAAAAAATAAGTGTACGTATTTACCATTGTTATCTTAATCTACAATGGTCATCGAAAAACGGATAAAGGATTAAAACCAGGTAAATATGACTTATAATGTTGTCGGATGTTCACAAGACACTGAAGGAAGTATTAAGGAATAAAATGTTTTTGTTAAAATTGGACAGGGAACAAATTTCATAGACTCAAATAATTAGTATATCAAAATAATTTCTAAAATGTTTCACAGTATTTTAAATAAGTAAGCTGTAGGTAGATTTTCATTACTAAGTTAATAAAATATTAATAATTAATTTTAAGGTAAAATACATGTCAAGACTTGGTATTAAAGGCAAAATTTTAAAATGTTACTTTTGTATATTCAATACTTTTGTAATTGTGAAAATAATGCTGACACTTTTAGCTGTTAAAAAATAAATAAGGAAGAAGCAAAAAGGACAAGGACACGTTGTTGCTATAATATTGTAACAGGCGGAATGTAAAACAGGTTATTTTACAAATTCAGTATAGATTGCCTTTATTTTACTAAGTGTTTAAAATACCAAAAGTAAAAATATTTACAGAATAGCGATATATGGAATATCGAGCCATTTTAAAGATTAAAATGAGCTAAATAATTATTATTTAACATAAGACCCTTTTAAAAAAAATGTTTATTTTTAAGAAGACTGAGTTTGCTTGCTTTAAAATTTCAATTATTTTGTAGGTAGGTATGACATTTAAGACAGATATAGGTTTTGGAGATAAAAATTAACATTCTATTAATATGTTAAATGCAATTGCTCTTAGTACATATACTGCACACGTATCTGCACACTTATAAGTAGAACCTCTGACAAAGTTTTCCCAGAAAATTCGAGTCGAATACATGCGTTAAACTTCAAATGAAACAAAGTTTAATGACAAATTTTTTAAAGTAAATGATATAAAAATAAATGACAAGTTCATGAGGACAATAGGTTCGTTGTCGAAAAAAAGTGAATTTATTGTATCAATTCTTAAAGATTTAGTAACGGTATGAAATCATAAAAAGCCATTGTTATAAAAGATTAGCTGGAAGGGTTCATGGATATAATAAGAAACGGATTACTAAGAGGTTGAACAAACCTCGCTCATCAGACAGGGATAATAAGGGGATTTTGTTAGAAATCTCTTTAAGCCAACTCTAAAATGTTTAAAATTTAAACAAAAGAGAAAGTAGTTGAGCTGTATATGCAACGATCCAGGCTTTGAAAATCTAAAGTTATTAAAGGCGACGTAATTAAGACCGGACTTACCAGCATTAGCGGAAAGCTCTAGCAGTTTTATAATGAAGTGCTAGAACGACTTGATTTACTACATTATAAACTAATTAAAAGAAACTTTTATACGACATATAATTTAAAACCTTAAAGAGTTTTAAATGAAATAAAATTAAAAAAAGAATTAAATACGTATCTTTTATTTTATACAAAAGTATTAAATAATTACAATAATTTCAATGACGTGAAGCTTATAATTATTATAAACTGTTATCGCTTATGATATTGTAACGTATCTCCGCCGGAGTCGATGTGTACAGATGGTAAATTTTAAGAGTAATTTACTCTGTATATTAATTCAGTTTTATGACTCGTAAAACACTGAACGAAATGGGAATTATGTCACGCAGCTAGCTGCAATTACTGTAAGTACGAATTAGGCCAACCGAAATTATTGCTCCTCGTTGTAATTTTGGCCTTATTCAAGCATATATTTTTATAAAACATGTTTTTTTTTAATTCACGGTCCTCTTCATTCGTTTACATTTTAAAGTGAAGTGGTTGATTTAAAAGATAAAGATTTTTATAATTTACTCGTCTAAGAAACAACATAATTAAATATGGATAAATAAAATGATACTTCATATCACAATAAAACAAAAGGTAACAAGCTTCATCGTGACTTTTATTCGCTTTTATCGAGGCTCCCAAGGTCTCAGTTTGTGTCTATCTAACAAATCCTCTGTCATTCAGTAAAAGTCCTATTAAAATCCTTTTATTCTTTACAAAGTATACTCTGGTTAAATAATGACAAACGGACTTATTCAAAAAGAAATTGATTTCGTTTTGTTATCGTGTAAATAGCCTTGGCCTTTAAAAGAAACATATTCTTCATATTCTAAACCGTAACTAGATTTTAATTTGAATAAACAGATTTATTACAGTGTACACAGAAAAAAGATTAACTCTTTTTCATCATTACGATGTCGTCGCTAATAGGATAATTTATTAATATAAACGTTGATACTACAAGTGTTTCAGTAGACGATGAAAACTTGACTGAGTTGTATATTCCAAACAAATCTATTTGAATATTGTTTAGTAATCCTTGGGCATTTTCTTCTTAATATAGCCGTTCTTTCGGAAATCATTTGAATTACTCTCCATATCATTCCTCCAAACAGAGGATTGTCTTGAACTCCTCGCTTCAATAACCGGCGTTGGTAGTCGCGTTCGTAAAAACCCTTGTAAGGCTTGTAATAGAAAAGAGAGAAGTGACATTGACACTACAATATTTATAGGATCGAAACCGATTGAGTGGTGGTGATAAGTAGACATGCCATAGTTTGAACTTCCACTTGTTCCGAATCCTGTACTCAAATAATGACTATTGTAATTTCTGGAGTTTGATTTTTCTTGTACATCGACTTTTGTAACTCCAGCAATAGATGATTTAACTCGATATTCTTCTTCATCAAAATTTCTTTTAAAATTTTTTTTTGCTCCGATTTTTGTTTGTAAGTTTATATTTCGTATTCGTTTCAAAACTGACTGCGCGTTTGATTGTATTTTTTTCAAAAGCACTTGAATTTTAGAACTCTGTTCTTTTACAACGCTCGTCATATAATCTTTAACATAACTCGATGATAGTGCCACATTGGAAGGCTCTTTGTTTTGATGTTCGGGTTTTACCAAACTTTGGAAAACCATAAATGTTAATAAAAAAACACACACTACCGACATTATTGCTGTCGCCACTATTTTACTTGAGAAAACCTTTGAGTACATTAAATTTGCTTCAAGAAACGGAACTGAAATGGAAATGTCGCACACTTCTATATAAACACAAAGCATTCGTGGTTCGTTGGCAATAATAATAACGTATCTATGACTACTTGTTATACAATTATACTATTATTACTTTGACATTTGACCTAGCTGATCATCTTGGCTGTAAACCTTTCTCTTCATGTTATAAGACAAGTGAAAATTTGAGAAAGCTTATGTTGCCTTACTTTGGATTATTTAAAAATATACCTAGAATTCTAATCCTGGTAATTACGTTTTAAAATCAAAATTTCTCAGTATACATCCACAACCTCAGTTTTAAAAACAGTACAGTAAAATACATAGACATTTTTGAAATATATTCGGTAGAGAGAGGAGCTTGGACGGTGGAGGTTAGCGTTTAACGCGCGTTAGATAGGCGCCCCTAAAGTCACGGACACTGTTGAAGCTCCTTTTTCTGTAACGTGATGGACCTGGCACCCGCATCGTGAATTCATGGAATTCTGAGATTATTCGTCTTTTGTTTATTTAAAATAATAACTAAAGAATGAGATTTAACCAAAAAATGATAAATATGTACAATATTAACTTTAAAATTTTGTTTTTGAAAACCATTCAAAAATGTATTGTGTTGCTCGTCTATATTTAGACCTATTAGAATATATACGTTCAATTCGGAAAAGATCTTACTTTAAATTAGCAAAACCAATACACCACCCCATTATGTAAAAGATATCATAGCGGCCAGGTTGGTATGTCAGGGTTATAATTCGTTCTTTATGCAGCTCATGGATTTTTATCATATAATTCTTGAAGGCGATTGATTGATTTTTTTTATGTAAAAGGTAGCAAAGGTGGCAAAAGATGAAACGGATGAATTGTCGACCTTGATTGTTGATGAAGAAGGAAAGGGTGGAAGAAGGAGAGGGCAAGAAGCAACTGACTCTGTCATGGATCGGACAAAATGCATCCATTACGGGTTACTTCACAGGCTAACGACAATCTTCTGACAAGACTATATTCCCGTTGTAGTAACTTGTCCACAGCTATACCACCTATGAACTGGTTTGTGATCAGGAAATTTTAAAGGAAATTAAAATTTAAAACATAAAATTACCCAAATTTTTAATTCAAAGTCAGTTTTAACTTGCAGTTTCACTTGAATGAGATGATATTTTCAAAATAATATACATTTTAAAATATGTAACTAAAGCAATATTTCACTCGCGTTTAAATATTCGTTCACTGTTAAGGGCATAAAAATGGTGACAGCACCATCTGTGAGAGAATCGTTTCACTAAATTAATGCGTTCTTCATTTTTCTATTGTAAGCGACCTCAAAATGATCATGCGCATGACCAGGTCTTACAAGTGGCTTACAGCACCATCTATTGGGAACTATAGCAAAGATTTACTAGACATATTATTACTTAACAACGAAAACAGATGTCTCTCTAAAAACTCTACATAGAGATACTTTGATTATAAACAACGCACCAAAAATAAAAATGCCCAGTAACCGGTAAAAACTGAGCTAATAATATTAATAGCTTACCTTTTTATATTAAGTAACATACGGTTAAAGTTTTGTTTATATTATATTGATTTTTTGTACCTTAGAGGAAAATAAATGTATGAAAATTATAAAATATATTAACTTATTCTGTATTTAGGTTACAACGGAAGCCTTCACACTATAAAATTATGTTTTTTTATTTCCATGTCTAAATTCTTAAAAGGCTAATAATTAACAAACATTGATCCCCTTTAAAATTACGAAAACAAACATTCCTTTTTTTATAGAAACAATGAATACCGTCCACTATTGGAACAAAATTTGTAAACCAAATATTTTGTTCAAATACCGGAATCGCCAGAAATTCATGTATTTATCACTAATAATTCTGAATAAGTCGTCTTTCGCGAATTTTGCGCCCTATGAGTCTGTTTATACTTTTAATAATAAGTAATAAATAACGAAAATTTGGACACAAACGAAGGGTTTTTAAAATAAGGTTTAATATTTTAGTGAATAGATAAATGAGGTTATTTCTAAGGTAGCAAATATTCAAAATATATACTTAACTAAAAGAACTATTTAATTTTTTGGAAGTTATTTTTCCACTGTAACAATCCATACAACCTTTTTGTACTTAGAAGAGAGTTGACTAGATAATCAAATTTCAATAACATACAAATATTTTGCTTTATATATTTTAATGTAATTGATTTTGAATTCTTAAATGGTCTTTAGATTTATAGAAGCAATTATTGTGCTATACTTATTATGATTAAAAATATTTTTAGGTACTAAAATAAAACAAAACTATAATTTTTGAAAAAAAGGCATTTGAGCGTAATTTACTCTGATTATCGCCAAAGGTCAATTGAAGGAGAAAAATTTGTCATGACGGGAACACACCCTTAATAAAGAATAGCTTGATTTAGTAGGTCAGATGTAAGAAACTTACAATCTTTATTAGTCCATAATAACCGTTTTTAGAAAAGTCATTTTCAAGTTAGATTTCTTTTATTTATTGATGAAATCAGGACTCATGTTGGTAAAGTTGAAAACAATTAGATTCCTTAGAATATAATGTATTTTTTATGATTTTACACCATTGGATGCATGATATAAAATGATATTTTTACAAAGCGGTAATTCTTTATATGCAGAATATGTAAAGAGTTTTTCATAGCAATACGAAAAAATTGTAAAATATTATTTACCCTCAGGTATTGGTGATTTTACTGTGATAAGTACTTCTAATTAAGGTAAAATTTAAAAGCTATCAATAGAAAAATAAAAAAATATATTTAATCACAGCGGGTTTGAGGAAAAGTATTTTTTTTTTGGTAAAAAAAAATTCACATTTCAAGTCTATTGATCCGCTTTATATCAATTCTTTTATTTGGGGTCTGTCTTCATTGGTACATATAAAATTATACTTTGAAGTATATCAATACTATTTTCTAGTTCGTTCTTTTATCTTGTCAAATCAGATTTTTTTTTAATTTAAAACTAGGATATTTATTATTCACAACACCATGACAAATATACTTACACACAAAGATCGAGCGGACACATACTCGAGGCATTGGAATTTATGATTGAAAAGACTAAGTTAATAAGAAAGAAAAAGATGCTATAAATACTTTACATATGTAGAGCGCTTTTATAACAGTTGTAAGCTTTTTTCAGGACGGTTATGAACTACAAATACTAGATTTATTAAGATTTCTTTCATGATCATAAAATATTTGTCATATGAATTCCTTTCCAAGATGTTATCTTTGGATAACATACATAATAAATGTACACGTATGTTTACAAGAGCGCCAACATAAGAAAATATTTTTGAATTCTTATTTAAACTGGAAACAATGTACATTAATATATAAACAATAAAAGATTTTGACCGCGATTATAATTAACATACAACAATTTTTTTGTATATAATTAAACAGCGATAAATGAACTAATTATAACGAGTCTTAAGGGTGTTTGAAGCCATTTGTTAAAACCTCGTCACCCGAACAGTCAAACCAAACAAGAATCTTTATCTTGATGCATAATTACCGATGCGGATACAAAGCTGGAAGTGGGAATTTGATACAAATAGCTTCTCCCAATATTAATTCCTCGTTTGTTAGAACGGTTACAAGGCTATAATATAACATGGACTGCATAGAGTAGTCATTCGGTGTTTATTATTATTTATATAATAAAAATTCCGTTTTGCTGTTGAATATTTTATGATAAATAACTTCTTACATTTTAATTAATAGCGCCTTTAAGAAATGTCACAAATTAATGGCGAGTATTATACTCTTAATATATTATTTATTAAGTTAAAATCATATTACGTAAACCGTTATTCAAATAATAAAAAATAGGAAAATGTTTTAGTCCGACTTTCACGTTTTCATAGTAATATTAATAAAAAATAAAAATTATTAATAGTGTTTACTATTACATCTTATAACATATTACATCTAACGGTCTGCTAACAATGGAAAGAAAATGCTACATATAAATATCTAATTAATTTGACTTTTATCTGCTATGTTAATCAATGGGCGTAGAATAGTAAAATCTATATTACCCAATACTAATAGCGTGGATATCACAACAAAGAATACACCAAATTCAACCATATTCAAAGCGACAAGAGGGTTTATTTTTTATTGCAAGACAAGATACTTTAATACATTTATAAATGTGAATCTACTCTAAGCAAACTAGAGCCTTATAACGACTTTAGATTTATTGGTACATACTAACCCAATTAATTCAGAATCAAGATGTATACTATTAAGTTTTTTTTCTTTTAAGGTAGTTGAATTTATTAAACTACATATACATTTTTAAGGTGCGAGAAACAAACGTAGCAAAACAAGACAAAAATCGATTATATAGGAACATATCGATTATATAGTTTTTTAGTAACGAGTCTCTATTAAACTGTCTAAAAATGTATTTCAACTTAAACTAACGTCACAATAAAATATTTAAATTGACACTTTATTGAACTACTTTCATCAGATAAGTTGAACAATTTACGCTGCTCGTATTCAATTTGCCGGCAGCGTTGTTGAAAAATAATTAAAAATGCAATTAAAACAGGCAACATAAATCCCTCACAGCTCCGCCCAACACGTAAACATAAACTTACTAGGAATTATTTATATATTTTTACTCTAATTGTATTTTGCTGCTTCTAGATTTATTATCATACATTTTTAAACTAAAATTCAATATATTTTCCTCGCATAAATTTACAATATTATACAGCGAAAAGTTTTAATTATGAGCGAGAATGTAATATTAATTCTGATTCAGATTTCAGGTAATGACTTGTAATTTAACGATTTTTATTATCGTATACTCTAGTAGATATTGTTACATTTAAAAAGATAATTATAAAATTATAATATATCTACTCAAATGTTGAAAGTAATTAAACTGGGGTACCAACCATTAGATCAAGAAACAAATTGCATTGTGTTATCGACATCTTTAATACAGGTGGCGTGCAGGTGCTCGTCATTATATTGACCAATTTATTTGAACCTAAAACATGAACTGTTAAGACCCGCATTTTATTTAACATTTAATTGAGGGCAAAATTTATGGTCACCATTAATAACAATTAAAAAGGCTATGGGAAATGAAACCTTCGCTTGACGTACAATCGATCACACAGCTTAATCGCGTTTTAGTGAGTTTTCGTATTACGTAATAGATAATGAGGTATTTTTATAATATATTTATTCGATGAGATTATTAAGACATCGTGTCTTTTGAGAAATTTGAAATTAATTATATCATTTTTTCTGATCTAAATAAACAAAGGTTTAAAACTGTGGTATGTGCAAAAACATATATTTGCCAATATGTTGTGCATAAAATCAAGATATCAAAGTTGGAAAGATGAAAATTAAAATACATTTATTTTATGAAAATATTTTATTGCTTTTTTCATACATTTTAATACCCAACACCGAGGAAAAAGAACAAAAAATCTACACTTCACACGAAACACATATGATTAAAAATATCAGTTAATTAAACCTAACACTTGATAGGCCATGTTCTACAACTAAAACATTTGGAAAATTTCAACAATTTGTTAACATCAGAATTAAAGAATATTCTAAAAGAGATCGTGTTTATAATTGCTACAAAATTTCCTAAAAACAATCTACAATTTTGTCTGCAATTTCTAATTAAAATTTAATGGCTTTCTTAATTTTAACAATATATTATTACTACTACTTCCATGAGCGACGTTTAGCCTCTACGTTAAATACGAAACTGTACTAACAGCAAACGTTAATTAAGAGATATTCTTTCTAGAGGGGAACATCAAACTTTTAAGGGTTTCGTAATTATGATGCTTTTAAATTCTAGTCATGGTTACTGTTACTTTAATTGTACGTTTTTATTCAATCAGTTAGTGAGAATACATTACACAATATACTTACTTATTTACGAATAACTTAAATATAATCTTAATTAGGAATTTATTTGCTTAATAACACATTTTTTAATATAATGGACTGGTCTGCCAGTCTACTGATAAGAAAATGGAAAAGTCTAACCCCAGGTTCAAACCCTGAATGTTTATTTTAAGG
>DVQP01000085.1:0-36411 GCA_018231745.1 Danaus eresimus
CATTAGCGGTAGGTTGTCATTTCAATTTTACAAATACGAATTCAATTATTTTATATATCATAGGGTTACTAATGATTTTTCTTAAAAATAGATATTAAAAGTTCCGTAATTTTATTAACAGACATTTTAATTCATAGCCTTAAATGAGGCGATAAGTAAAATTATTAAGTTATCTAGTTGACAATTATGTCTTTTAGAGGTCATTGACACTTAAATGGTATTGAGATAATCACGTTTCATAACAAAGTTTTTATTACGTCTATAAATCAACCGGCAAATCGTCTAATGGATGTCCAAAAGCGTTGATCAAAATCGCCTATATGTGTATACAAGGGACACGTGTTCGCAAAAACAAAACGTAAAAATAAATTTGATCATTAGATCAGGGTATACTGGTGGCGATATAACGAAATACTACAGCACGCAAAGACGCTCATTAGTGCACACGCACGGTCATGGGAGCAACACGCCAGCTAAGGTAGAGCTTATAGCGTTCATTAGACAAAGTCGACAGCATGTAATGGTTTCAAACACGCTTCTGTCTTACATCGCCACTCGAAACTAGAATATACGAATACAACGCACGCCATCCCCGAGTCGACTTGATTCCATTCGGAGCACGTCAACGAATACAACCCTTAATAACGTTGGACACAAAAATTAACCAAATTACATTTAGCAAGCAAATCGCTTCAAAAGAAAGGGCTACTGAAATAATTGTCTACTTTACTCCGGGAGAAATAGAATTACAATCTAAATTAATTACGCTTTTAAAGCGTCCGTTATTCTTAATTAGTTTCTGCACCGCAGCGGAAGCTCCCGCGCCCGCTTCGCGTTCTCTTAATGAAGGGTAGTTTCAAATCAGTGCGTTTGATCAACTCTGTGCAGTCTTAATTACGGCACCCGTTCCGCGCGGGACAATCCGGTTATTTATGACTACATAAGCTTGATTATTCTTTAATGAATACTTGTTTTAAAAGGTTTAATTAAGTTTTATGGCGACAGAAGCGCTCAGACGTCCCGCCGCTTCGCCGGCCGCGGGCTAATTGGATCGGGTTGACGCACCGGTCGCACCCCGCACACTCGCACACTCGCACCCCTCATCCCTTCACCTCCGCACCCCGCCGACCACACTGCCCCCATACCACTCCTAATTGTATGAAATTGCTAATTGGAAGATTTTATAAACGCGCCCGTCCTCGGATTAATACTCTTCTTCTTCATATATAACATAAAATACTAGCTTATTAAATGTGAACCGTGCGAACGATTGCTTTTATTTGTATATTTTAGCATATAAAAATGTCATAAATATGAATAACGTCATCACGTGTTCATGAGCGATGGTATCTTTTTCACTATGACCCATATGTTATTTAGTCTCTGTATTATGTTACTAAAAGCGCGATGATGATTATTAAATATGTTGTTTTCAGGGCGTGTTGTTGTGCTGGTGGGTGCGAGCGGTCCCCGCTCCAACCGTCAAGCTGGCAGCGAGCGCGTTGAGCATGAACCCGCACTACCACGGGTACGCGGAGCTCAGCTCACCCCACCCGCCCTCTCCGGAGGCCGCTTTCGCCAACGGACACGACTACCCTCACAATAACAACAACCCCGCGCTCAAAGAATGCGCCGGTTGCGGAGGGAAGATTGTAGAAAGGTTCCTTCTCCACGCCCTAGACAGATACTGGCACCACGGATGTCTGAAGTGCACATGTTGTGGACAAGCCCTCGCGGATATGGGACGATCCTTTTATTTCAAAGGCGGGATGATATTGTGCAAAAGCGACTACACAAGGTAAGTTTCGTGGCTTTTCAATTTTACATAGCGCTTAGTATGCTTACTAATGTAATGAACGAAGAAGAGATCTCATTTCCTAATTAAACGCGTTAGTAATTAAAACCAGTAATAAGTCTCGACAAATATGGCATGCTGTTTATCTCTTTCGATCATTCTCATTAGGCATTTTTTAGTGCATTATCTAACAATGACAATAGCGTGTCTGTCAAACGTTTTGAATACCCAAAAAAAATGAAACTGAGAAAGCCGCTGGCGCATTGTTATGAAAATGCTTTGAACCGTCGCGTTACTTCTACCTGTGATCGAGACAAAAACACAGCTTGGCGCAGCAACCGACCAGAGGAATCTCTAGATTCGTTTGAATTGCCATGGTCCAAAAAACTTTATGTTGCTAATTCAGAATGTTCGTAACAAGTTTTTTACTCAAAATTTGTTCTGGCACTAATTACCTGCTATAATGCCGTACCTACCGCATACTGACTTTATAATTGTCTCTGCCTTACAAATCAATGGAACAGACGATTTTATTGGTTATGTTAATTAGTGTTAATCATATAAATTTATTTTTATATAAAATGAAGAGCCATCCCCGCTCCTTCCTCCACGTGGACCACAGCTGCCTCGAGCCGCCCTCTACGTTAATTAGCTAAACGCAAGGAATTCAACTAACCAAGTCCACCACCCCGGTGCGGTTCCCGTCTCTCGTTATAATTACGCTCCCATTTTCTCTACGCTGCTAATGTGGGACCGGCTCTAATTGAAGCGACACATGACATAAGACATGAATATCTTAAATTAAATCAGATAAAACCTCATTTATATCTATCTTAATGAAGGATATATGATGGATTCATTTAAACCTGATTTCCCTTGTTTACCGGTGGTTTGGAACCAAACTGGGTACGAAGAGTGGGCCAACCGCGGCGGGTTTACGTCGTAGATTCGATAAAGCTCGTCTCACAGTTGACAGAGACGACGCGGCCTAACGAGCGGGGCGGTATGGGGGATGCGGGGTGAGGGGCGGGGGTGAGGGATGAAGAAGTGCGGTTCCGTGCATGTCTCTGCTGATTGACCCGCGTCACTCGGCAAACAACAACTAACGAGTCGGCCCCTGCGCCTCCAGGTACGGTAATTCGCTTGAATCGCTCCCGCGGCGACCGCCCGTCGACTTTACTTACATGTCTTCCCTGATTGAGACTCCTTAACGAAATTAACGCTCTCTCACACAAACAACCGCCTTTTGTTCCAATATCTCTAGTTGCGGCATCTTTGTACTCACTCTCATAAAGTTTCAATATACTGATTACTGTGAACACAACATAAATATCTCAACATTTGATTAGAAACTATGTGATAAAAGTTATGTTAACACGGAAATTGATTGTTTAATTTCACTTGTTTAAGTCTGACTGTTATATTGATGACAAAAATTCGAACATCTGCTATAAATGAATGAAAAGCAACGTGTAAATCGTCGTGTCATGGCCGCGTGCCTACAAATGAACCAGGTCCGTAGAGATTCAACTACATCAATCGAACTAAATTATTCGATTGAAATACCGAGCAATCAGAAAACTCGTAGCACGTAGCACCTCTACGAGTCGCAAACAAAATTAGGTTCTCTACTTTAACGTTTCACTTTTATTTTTAATAAAATTAAATAAAAGACAAATAAGTCTATGACTTACTTACATTCCATTGATTAGGACACACATAATATTCACAAAAAAGTTTATAACTTTATTACTTACTCAGATGAAAAATAAATTACAAATGAAAGTATTTCCATTCAAATAATATTATTATAAAACCTTCGCCAATTCACCTATAAAAGTTCATTTGGTAGCCAATTGAATGAGTGATCGTCACTTCTCAATTATTCGTTTTCGTATTTAGGCTGTCAACGTTAAAACATTTAGGAGTTAAAAGATCGCAAAGGCACGTCCAGCTCTTGAAGCGGGTTCGTTAGAGCTCCGTCAATCAAGGCAATTGCTGCTCAATCGGCAATCAGCCGCCGCTAACGAGACCGTAAACCAACTTCTTACTCGCTCACACTTTCACATTGTTAACCGTCTTCACATTTGCAACTTGTAGTGGAATTTCGTGAATAATTTTTATCATTAGAATAAATTGTTAACACTTTATACGCTTCGTTTAATATAATTTTATGATCTTGGATATCATTTGCTACTGGCATTGAAGATACTACATGGTTTTCAATGCTAATAATTTACTTTAATGTGAATAATAAGAAAATAATAATTTAAAGGAAAAATTATGAATATGAACTCCTCGACTATTGACGTAACCTTCCCATTACAAAAACAGAAAAGTGTATTGTGTAAATTTCAATGAAACTGTAGCCACAACACTATATATCAATAAACATCGCGTGGCTTTTTTAAATTACTTCATACAAACATAATATATTTAAGTCCCTTAAAAATTCAAACTCATTTGTCAAAAGTTCAATGACTTTAAAACACGTAGTAAACTTATTTTTCGAATATAATGAAAATTGAGGTCAAATCTTGCACGGAATAACTATTTGTATATGAAGAGCTCCTAGCGGTAATCGGTTGTGATGGTCTTTTTAACCTGAGTATCAAAGGGTAGGAGCGTCTATTAATCTCAATAAAAAATGATCACGTGAACAAAATGATAAGTCAATAATGATTTCAATAATTATTTTTCTGTATAAGCACGTGTTAAGGATGGGTGGGCCTCCAATTTAGCCGTTCGTTAACGCGCAAAAGACGCACAGTTTAATTGCAACCGCTCGCCTCTAATGAGGCGCTGCGTCCGGGAACGTTTCTCTTGTGCAAATTGACATTGTACATAAATTGATGTCGACAAACTCGTCAAGGAGCCAAAGGGTTGTATACGGCGCAATATTATACAGAAATTACAAGTGCCCAGAACCAATATGGATTAGCAACAGTTGTAGGCGACGTTAAATGAAATGCATATTACAAAAACAAAACGTACATCCGTCATATTAAATTCGTTGTATTGAATATCGGTTGTGGTCGTAAATCCGTATGGCGTACAAATTGTCTGCGGTCGTAAAGTTAGTGCGAGTTTCTTGCTGGTCGTGTAAAAGGCTGGCAGACAGCCTGCAACGATTGGATTACGCCGCTGGCGCATGACCTCAATTAATTTCGTTTGTCTCTTTGTCTGTTGCAGCGCAGGATCTTAACAGCGCCTGACCAATCTATGTCCAGAACTCTATTACTGATATCCACTTTGGTCATGCAAAGTTGGTCTTTGGATAACTTTGATTCGTGAACATCAGTTCTCTTGTTCCTCACATCGATTTGAATTCAAAGGCAATTAAAAAAACTTTTAAATTAATGAGCAGTACTAAGGCACATCGAATCTTATTTAATTCATACATACATATCGTTTTATATAAGTTTGTTTCAATATTTGGTCAAGTATGTACCATTTCCAAGCAGGATAATTATTGAAAGCTGTACTAAAGCGCTTCTGGCAGCGACGTGAAATGGACGAAACCGTAAATCAGAATGCACATAATCGGTTACCAACAGCTATAGACCGATCCATATTTATGAGATGTTTGTTACTGATACTAATTCAATGCAACTTCCTAGTGGGCTATGAAAATCCTTTAGAGTATATCAAGCCGATTCAATTAATTCGTTTATCAAATGATAGAGCCGGAGGTGGCTTTTCATTGGTACTTTTTATTACTTCTCTTAATTAATATAGCAAAGGAACATTATCTTTTTAATGCCCATGTAAGCTTTTTTTCTTAAATTTTAAGTTTATATTCTTGTAATGTTTACATATTACTTTTATTTATTTTTTCTTGTTACTAATATGAAGACTGAAGAATTTGAATTTTAAATTAAAATATTAATGTACTGCCTGTTAAATAAAATATTTTTAATTATAGAATCATAAGAGTATTTGTCACGAAAATACGTGTAAGAGTGACCGGACATGTTCATAGGCGGCTGGAGGCTGCATCTCTTGTGTAAAGCCACGAGAAATTCGCCAGACAAACCAATCATGTCGCGTCTCTTTGTTATATAAATTGACTCCATCTTCATAATTGGAAATTGTCTTACGGTGTAATGGCAGCGGTCATCCATACGTCCGATGGTAATAAAGTGCTTTCAGTTGTGTAAACTTATGTTATTGGATATCATTTAGAATAGCAATGTATTAAGACTTTCATAAATATACATGGAAATATGAATGTAACAATTTATGAAACGAAAATAAATAAAATTAATAAATTTAAATGGAATGGAAGTTAATAAAATAATTAATGGTATACAATTTATTGGTATACAGTATTAGTAGTAATTTATAATGTGCTTCCGGTAATTAGAAATTATTTGTGGATATAGTATCCTAAACGCAGACGACAGGGCAGGACGGGGTCGGTGGGATGGCGAGGGGGTTGGAGGCGAGTGTGCAGGGAGAGTGATGTTAATTAATAACGTCTGTCTCACGAGCGCTAACGACGCCGTCACGACTACATTATTTAGCCACCTGATTAGTTCACAGGAGGCACATCGCCCGCAGCTCTAATTAGTGAACGACTCGCACAGGACTCTCGGTTAAATTTGATTTGTAACTGCACTATCTCTAATTGGAAGTTGTTTGTAATTGATGATACTTTGAATTGATGCAGTCGTCCATACATGGTTGGTGTACCCTTTACATGAAAGTCACGAACTACTAATTCATAAAATATTAAATGACAACAGAACATACGCAATCGGTTCCATTTTTACAAGCCGATGGTTCCGTCAACAGACGCGAGCAACGGTTTTATTTCTATTCTATTATTAAAGCGTTTAATTTAGGGCAACAGTTTTTCACACAAAACGATCAAAACGCAATCTCCCCGAACTGGCCGAATAGGATAGGAAACCTATTCGAAATTGATATGGGTGGAGCGCATTGCTGCGTCGCGCCCATGCAGCCTCGTAAACGGTGCCCGCTCGTTGAAAAACGGCCGAACACAGAAACGATTTAGCACAGCATCTGGAACTCTATTGCATTGTTACACAGACCGTCATACCTACGAGACGTGTTAGGTAGACGAATTTTGTTAATAAATAAACGCAGTGCCCAGCGTCCGGCTGGCGAAAAATAGTAAAAAACAGATGGCGAAAAATAGTGAAAATTTGGCGCAAGTATGACAGCGGAAGCCGGCGTGACGTACACAAATCATTATTCGATAGCCACCCACCACTGTCAAAGGAATTTTTAATCATACAAGCGGGGATTCAGTTAGTGAAGATTTTAATTTGTCATTCGGCCAGATTTTTTGATACAAAGATAATTTTGTAACAACCAGAAACGGACAACTACTGACTGAGCTGTTAAAATCTGTTTACAAATTCTGTTTCAGCTTTTCATTTCTCTCAATTTTTGTTTTTAAATCGATGTTGCGACCGAACGATCCTGTATACGATATGAGTACATTACAAATATAAAACTAGCCGATTAATGTTATGTTATTTCTTCAATTATCTAAATTATTGTTTTAATATTATTAATAATGGACAACCATTTACATTATAAATAAGTCTTTATGTACATATATCCAGTAGTTAGATTGTGATTGATTGTGATTTTTTTTTTAAACTTTTGGTAAAATAAAGTAACTTTGTCGTATTATATTAGCATTAGTGAATTAACGAAACAAATTTGATTAGCAGCGGCAGTGTGGTTGCGATGACGATCAAATCGTATCAATTAGGGGAGTTGGTAAAGTTGAGCGGTAACTAGTTATAGATCCGCCTCTGATCTTAATTAACCTCGTGTGTTAACCTCACATCACAGCGCCCTGACTGTTACTGAAATAAGTAGCGCTGCTAATACTTATATGAGCTATGGTATACGAATTAACAATAATCATATCATAAATAAATTATTTTATTTTACATTAAAAAAAATTATAACTCCTACCTGATATTAACAAAAAAAGAAAAATTTTAAAGTCATAGTGTATTAGTGGAGCTATTATTCGCAGCATCCCTTGCCCCACCTGCCCCACTCGAATTAGTAAACAAACGTCTTTACGAGCGCTTTTACGAGCCCCAAGATATTTAGGTCTCGCGCACGCTTCTTTACGACATAATGAATTTGTTGATGAACTACGTATTAGAAAGTTCGAAATAGATCCGTCTGGTGACCGGCCATCGCCTGTTAGCTTCATGCTTCACTTACTAATTAGGATTATACGCTTGTGTCCATTGAAAACGGATAACGGTATCTCAACTTCATATATCACTTTACATCGTCACTATTCAAAACCATCCGTCATAGGATGCTTTTTAATTTTATGAACAACAAAATAATAAACAACAGAACATTCAGAGACATTAATATAACTCAAAGGAATATGTGATCATTTAAAATTGCCATTACAAAATAAGCGAGTGTACTAACTTTTAACAATCAACGCTCCCAGTTTAGAAAGGAGTTGACGTCTCGCGATGGAGTCTGCCAAATACTTAGTGATAGTGCGAAGTCAGTTCGTTAATAAGTAGCAGTGGAAGTCGCGTGCCTAAATTGCCTCGGCAGGTCACAACTTTTAAT
This sequence comes from Danaus eresimus, assembly GCA_018231745.1. Taxonomy (NCBI): domain Eukaryota; kingdom Metazoa; phylum Arthropoda; class Insecta; order Lepidoptera; family Nymphalidae; genus Danaus; species Danaus eresimus. The sequence goes on from DVQP01000085.1 coordinate 8,387, forward strand.
GAGGCGAAATTCCAAGTCGGACTCGATCCGACGTCTTAACGCAACCTGTTCGTTAACGCAAAAACGGGGCACGCTAACGCGCTATTAGAATACTCCCGACTTGCCCGGGGCACACTGAACTTAGATTCACTTGTAGATTTCACTTTTGATATTTTCCACTTTTTTATACATTAATATTCGTATATAGTTTCCATATTAATCAATAAAAGAAGTGGTTTTATTTCAGCCATACTAAGTTTCATTAACATTTTCTTATTATAGTCTAGCGTCATATCCTAATTATAGCTGTATGTAAAATATTTCTCAAGAACAATACACTCAAAAGTTAAGACTCGAAATAAAAATTATATTGTTTTATTGTTAACAAAAATTAACAATAGCCGTCCAAATGATTCAGAGATCTGTGGTTCAGTGCGTAACACGCTTTAACCGAAAAGATGGTGCCCCATTTGTGGCCAGTTTTTTTTTTTGTGTTTTTGTCATATTAGCGAATAACAGAGCGGCTAACTCCAATACGTTAATGATGTCGACGGGCCGTCTATTATGAAAGGAAAAGCGATAAAACTCTTTTGTGTCTCGCGACCGTGGATACAGTCGGCAAAAAAGGTAACACGCTTCTGTAATTACCGGAAGTATGTGAGATAACATTTGGATTTACTTTAATTGCGGTAAAAATAATAATATTATTTATAATAATGTTCTTTAACATATTATAATCAATATTAATACGAGTAATTTTTTTATATTTTCTTATTAAATAATGTAGCTATATATCATGTGTTTTATATATTTGACAAACTATGTGCCTAACTTTGAAGGCTCACTTTTCAAACGCTATTGATATTTCACACGAACGTGTTAATTCGTTCAAGCGACAGATGGCAAGTACCTTTTAAGATCCAAATATACGATATTTTAATATGTATAAATCACAAGCAAATAATAATTTTCACGTCGACTTTATCGTTCACGTTATTTTATGTGATAATAGATGTTTATTTTTATTGCTATATTTTATTGATTTCTAAATTATATTAGGATATAAAATAGAATTTGGATTAAAATTGAGGAATTATTAGGAAACAATCCCGCCAACGTTGGGGGTGTCTAATTAGGGGCGGGGGGAGGTAATGAGCCGAGATCGCCGGCCAGATATAACGAAGGCTATTTACGCGGTCGTCGTTTGAAAATTGCGAGGTTTTGTTTTAAAAGCGGTAACCGTTTGAGTTTTGCGATTAACGAGTTTAATTAGACTGTTGTTTACAACCTCATTAAGGTGCAGATATCGGCTGATAATTTATGAAGTTGAAAAATGAGTTTCGTGCCGAGATCCAGTATAGATTGCACAAACGTTAGCTCTTAAACATTTTCCAATGAGATTTAACATTTACACCTAAAGTGCCAACGAACAGATGTGTTTAAGCCTTTGTTGATGTTCGGCACATTATTATACTAGCTTCAAGACATCTTACACATAGAGTTTTTCTTTTAAACAAATAATATCTTTGCCACCTTCAAATATATAAAGCCACACTTAAAATCTAACATCTAACCGACAGTTTAATAATTGCAATTCCATAATTATATTTTCTGAAATAAAAGAACGTCCGCCCGATGCAAATAAATTATAATTACTTTTGAATAACAATAAAGGTCGAATGATTTAATGGCATTGTGATAAATCGATTCGCCTCGGAAGAAATATTAAATTGGCATCGATTTTAGCCGCAATAGGGTGCACCTGTGAACATCCTGTAAGAGCAATTACTGGTCCTTCATCCTAACAGCAGTAACGATGCATGTACATAATTAATTTACATGTTATTAAAATTTTCCACAAACCTTTCATCATATTTTAAGGTCGCTTAAAATTTTAAATCATGAACGCTGTCAATTATGCATATAAAAATATGATTTTGCTATTGTACTTTGTATGACTAACTATAAGTTAATCTTTTCCACAATTAGTGAATCGATTAGTGAATCGAAAAATATTTAGGATTGTTAACAAGAGAGCTCATAACTCAACATGACTGTTCAAGGACGACCATAGATGGCGAAGACATGTTTAAAAAGCATTCCAAGATCTATAGACGTAATTATTTTTTTTTTGTTAATTTAAGTAATGAACTAAATTACTAAGTTTTAAAGAAATATGAATTAATTTTATCTTATGTATAAATCTTTTAAAAGTACGTTTCACTTTTAGTACTCTGAGCAAAAATTTATTGTTTATAAAATTCTGTTTTTTTAATAAGAATAAAAATAAATACGTTCACCTTGAGGACCAGGATTAGTTGATTTTATCTAATTATCATCTGAATATATTACGAGATGGCGCTAAATAACAAATCCCTAAGACACTGTGGAACGGCTTTTAAGCATTTATCGCCCCCGAAACTCAATTACCAAGTTTTATGGACATTGTCGTAGCTTTTATATCTATACCATACAAGACAAAAAAAATTGAACAATCTTAAAGTTATTGATTAGTAACAAAAATATCTTCATTTAAACAAGCAATTTTTAAAGGTTTGATTTGTCTTAAAACCTTTTTCCTAAATTAACTTGAGGATCCTTTATACTTATTTCATTTTTGAAATATTCATGTTTTCCAAATTATATTTTCATGTGTTATAAAATATAAAATACAAATATGCGTATTGATAGCATTTAACGGTTGAAAACTAAAAAAAAATTAAAAGCCCTCCATTAATATCTTGTAGTAAACTAGACATGACTAAGTCGATCGACGTACGGGGTGTGGTGTTATCAATTATAAAGGAACAAGCTTCGACGAGAGACGATGAAAGATGTTGATACAGCGTCAGTACAGCCATCCATCTTAGTCATATAGCCTAACGAGACGTGAACGGCATTCGACACTCAAAACAATCGAAATAAAGATCCAAGTTGTGCTGAAAAAGGCACAGATTAGATATTTAAAATAGACTGATAATCAGACCTTATATCGATCGAGTGAGAGGTCAATTTAGCATGTGGCTTTGTAAATGTCGAGAGATGTGTGATAAGATCTGCTGGCGTCTGGGATCGGCACCCTTTTATTTATTTAATCAAGACCAAGGAACGGACAATGAGCTATTGTAACTCTTGATATATTGTCCAAGTCTCGTCCATAAAATCTACACGTTTGTCTAACCAGACATATCGAGCAATGTATTTGTAAACTGTGAATTGTAACGTATTTAATTATAATAAATTTATAGTAAAACAATTAGTGTCATAGATAAAAATTATCTATGAAATACTCGACCTACACATAATTTAAAAATTACATTCATAAATTTTTGATTATAATATTATCAATAAGAAATGATTTAAGTGTTGTTTATGCCAATTCAACAACGATAATATAAAATAAATGCTTCGAGATGTGTAATACATCAAAAAACACTAATTAATTGCCGCTATAACGTATTCATTTTATTATATATCCCCAGTTCCGAGGCAATAACGTATTGTGGCGTAACGGTTCGACTTTATTTACGTCTTAATTAGAAATACACAATGAAAAAAAACGATGTACATTAGTTTAGTGTTGAAGGAATAGATTTTTAAATATTAGCATAACAAACGTATTCGATTGCTAATCGTGTTGCAGCGTCAAAAATGTTTAATTAAAAAGATTGATGTTTACCGGTAGAGCGGGGCACCAGAAGTACAGCGAACTTGCAAACTTATCTAATTAGTTAGCAGTGGGTGGGTTGCGGGTTGGGGCAGAGAGGTGACGGGGCTCTTGGTGGTGCGTGGCGCGGGGCAGAACAGTCCCCCCCAAAGGGGACGGGGGCAATTAGTGGTGATAGTCGATTAGCTCATCGTGTGAGCGTGGCTTTGACAAATGCTACCCTAATAAATTATTATTATTTATGAATGTTTCAGATAATTGATGTAATTAATACACACGCTCGCGGCCAATTAAATCTGATGTGTTTGACCGGTGCTTATTACCTTAATTAAATGTTATTCAAATAATGAATTTGTGGTCGTTTATAATTTTTATTTCCTGTACAAGGATCGTTATTGAGAGGTCAATGACATTAATAGCGTCAGAGTTTTTTTATAATATTTTCGAAATATCCATCACAAGAACTAGCTTGACCACTTCTTGAATTAACTGTTTATTTTTAGTTTTATATTCCTATTAGCGGCTTGGAATTTTAATAATTTATTATTTTAACTTTACATTTAACCTTCAAGCAAAAGAGAGTTTTATATTTTAATATATAAATACAGTACGTAATAAGTTAAAACAATTAACTATTTAATACTTTTAAAAATGAGATTTACCACAAACAAATTAAATGTTAGGATGCTGATATCTTTAAAACATCATGAGCGACAAGATCTTAGAGACATGACCGGTTTATTCTAAATTAATAAACAGCAATAAATTAAAGTTAAACCTACGACGAATTATAAATTCAAAAGCATTTCAAATGTTTAATGTATAAATTAATAATCCATTTAAATTTGTAAGCAATAAAAAAAAACTAGTTCTCTACTATAATAAGGTTTCGTGTATTTTTTGTCAGCATAATTAGGGATATTAAAATCACTTTGATGACGTTTTTTATATATATAAAACGATGCGTTTCTCACGCTAAAAAAATCTACAAGAGTGATATAACGAGCAATCCAATAGCTTTATTATACATTCATGACTTCTCATAATATTTGTATAATTCAATATATTTATATACCAACCGTCCTAACTATACCTGTTTGATGTACACAGCTCTACTTCATAAGATTGATTAGTGGAAGTTTATTAATAAAGTCAGGGATCGTAATACTGAGATAATTATTTCTTAGCGCAAGTTAATTGATAAATTAACATTAATTAGAAAAGTTTTGCGTCTGCTCCAAGGAGGTTCTGCTTTATTTGGAGATATCGGTTTTAGGTACGGTCTGCCTGTAACTTGTGCTTGTATTAATTCATGACGCGTCAAACTATTAATATAGGTTAATATATTTATAACATAATTATGAAACCTGGAACAATAATATACTTTTATTATTTCATTTATACTGTGTGTTTTAAATAACGTTTATCATATAATTGCCGAAAGTTGCGTTAATAGTGTGAATGGGGGTGTAAGACACCCTCCCTTACACTTGTAAGGTTTTTCCGCTAGTAATAGTTCGCTAAGCGGCCACTGGAGCAGAACAAGGCGTTTAATTAAAGGACGCTCACCTCACCGCTGTTGTCGGCTCATCGTATGCGCCTTAATTAGTTTCATACCGCCCTAACGGGCTTATTTTGTTTTTCTCGGATAATTTTTAATTAAACGCTTGATTAAAATGAAAGTTTGCGTAAGTAGCGAGCGAGGAACAATCGGGCCGGAGTTTAGGATAATGAATTGATGGTGTTACTTTGCTCGCTCGATGCTCGCTAGGGACTTAATTAAAAATCGCCGATAGAGTGTGTAGAGGGGAGTTGGAAACGAGTTTATGGAACTTAGTCCGGAGGCTCTGTTGTTTTACTACCTGTGTCAATTTGAATACGAGATTGCTTCACTGCTATGAGTTAATGTACGTAAAAAACTATTCTTTTACGTTTTCGTTTGTGTGATTAGTCGGAATAGGTATGAAATGTTCCGACTAACAAACAAATTAAATGATTACAGACATTCATGCATGATGGATTGATATTATAATTTTTAAATATAGTAAATAATAAGTTATAGATAATATTTTTTATAACAATTTTTTTTTGGATTAGATATTAAATATATATTAGGTACCAGTTTTTTTAGATTTTTCATGTTACACACAGGTTGGGTCCGAGTCGTGACAATGAATTTGACATTCATTAATTCTATCATTTTCAATTTTAATTGTAGACTTTATTAATTCCGATGTTTTATAATTATATAATTTATTTCTTTAAAAAAATGTATTTTGGCCTCAACTAAATTGTTTGAACTTACTTTTTTATGTAAAAATTTAAAAAATATTTCCTAGCTCTTTCCTACTGCTTCGTTCTTTTTAGTTTATTTAATTGAAGTTGAATATTTATAATCTTTTCTTGGTGCATATGTTTTACAAATCAATCTAGTTCATCGGCTTTGTAACAGCATTCTAGATATGGCAATTAACATTGTTACTTAGAACAAGAACCTTAAACAGCAGTTCGCATTATTATTGATAAAAAGCTATACATACTATAAAAACTATACATCGTATAATAACTCATTTTTATTTGCAAATATATTTTTACTGTATCGAATAACTTTTAAGTTTTTTGTCATTTCAATTACTATCACTTTTAATATATATGTGACTCTCCTTTTTATACATTGTAAAGAATTAAAAAAATCTGGTACTAATTATAATTAATATCGTAATATTTATTTCTCAACCATTTGGAACGCAATGAGTGTTTTAATCGTTTAAATAAAATACTCTTCTTGATATTGCCTAAGAATTACACATATATTTCTTAATATTTTACAATGGCTAGCAATATTTCAGATTAATATAAAATAAACGGCTATTAGTAAAAAAATCGTGTCCCAAAGTCAAATATGCTTTTGGTGTTCGGGTACAGTACGAATGTATTGGTCGCGTCTTGCAAGCACGCGTCATTAGCAAATTCTTGGCTTGTCGACGCCACGCGCCGCTAACGAGTTTCTTGCTAACGACGTGCTAACTTGATACACCACCTCACTAACATGCATTGTGATTATAACGACATCCGATAACTCTCCCGCTTTAACACAGCATGCAAACGATCTTTATTACGACAAACTTCTGGTTTCGGGACTGCAAATACACATAGAAAAACGTAATGCCGTGTAATTAACAAAATAAATTCTATTTCCGTAAATAATAAATAACAAGTGCAATAATAAAATGACCAAACAATTAGTAGATTTCAATCAGCGTCATTTGAACATTTTAGTGTGTAATAAAACTGTCAGTCATTGATGAAGTTTGACTTAATATCGTCTTGGTATCAAATGCGAACCGAAGCAACAAGTTAGCTCCCGTTCGCTTTCAGGCGTTTCGGTGTTCGGGACAATTGATCTCCTCACTTTATTCACTAATTTTCATATTTGCTTTCACCTCGCATTTGTTTCTTGACAAGGGACGTACTCGCGTCCAAAGTTTTACTCATTAAGTTGGTAAGCGGCTTACGGTGCAAGGATTTTAAAGTTTTAATTTGATTTGTTATTTAATTTGAAGCGTATTTATTAAGAACACTGTAAGTAGGCTGTGACAACTTTGGCGATACATTAAATTGCTTAAGATTAAATAGAATAGGATATTATAAATTTTATTGTGATATTTCAAGACAACTATTAAATATGTAAGAGAAGAGTTCTCTCTACATTCGCGAGTCGTATTAAAGGTTTAGGTGTTTTGCATAAAATGTTCAGCTCACCTGTCCCTACTTCCCTCTCCACTAATGATCTTCCCGAGAGCTTTTAAATTATGTTCCTTATAACAATCCAAACTCGACACGTGTATATTCAGAGTGGAGACATTCCAGTAATGAATAAAATAACATGTCAAGATACAGTCTTCATCTTAAATTAATGAGGATTCTGCGACGTATTCAATTTTACACGTAACGATGGTAAATAAACTTCGGCTCTAGGAGTAGGAGCCAGCACGGGACCGAACTTCCTCATTAAACACACGTCTTAATTAATATCAGTTTGAAAGGAAACCTAAAAGTTAGTTCTGATTTCGAATTCTAATAAACTCCTAACACACATTCGTATGAGGGTAATAAGTAATCTAAAAGTCCTTTAAGTTTCTTGTAATTTTGACTTTCACGTTGATTAAAGTCGTTCAATAACCCTTGAAGTTATGAACATAAAAAGGACACATGAATAGTCTCAAATTATATATTCCATGAATGAAAGTATATAATATTTAAATGAATGAATGAGGAATATTTTTTATAAATCACCTTTTTCTTTTCAAACACTCTAAAGCAGCCTTGACCATCATCTTTGTCTTTGAACTGGTGTTTATATCAACTACTTCAGACTCATTTGTCTCTTGACAAATGGGTCTGAAATAATAATTGACATACAGCGGTCAATCTATCGTTAACAAAGTTCCTCCTTCTTATTGACCTAAACCATTAAACATACTGTAGATTACATCGTTTGTAAGGACAATAAATTTCAATGAAAGACATGATAGTTTGGTTGAATCACGTCCCTTATATTTTTATTGATAACTCAGCTCGCGATCGTCCTACACAAATAGATCCGTACATGTTTGTCTTGGCTCGGTTTAATTAATTTTACCTTCATACGCCGATACCTACTGTTTGTCGGGCGTTCCTTAATTGAAAACGCTCTTACCGGAGTAAATGAAACGAAACCCTATTTGCCGCGAGTGATTGAAGCAAATTTATCTTTTAAGACTTTCAAATTTATCTTTTAGCGATGTTTGCCTCGAATTATTACGGACAGGGACGCGCAGGTAATTAAATTTTGATTGCTTTCGAACAGATTGTTGCGATTTATTAATATTCATTCGGGTTATAAATAATACGGGCTCGTCCGCGACGCTAATAGCCATTGCAATAATTGCTCATTAAGTATTAAATGAGACCATTAAACGAAACAGCTTTAACAAGGGGGTCATAGCAAGCGAGGGACTTGATCTAAATTGTTTGCTCCTCTACAAGCGAATATCTTATGATATCGATGCAGTTAAAATAATTAGACATTTCTATTACAGAGTAGTTGCAGCGAACATTAATAGCCCGGTAGCATTTCAGTAATACTATAACGGTGTATTTAACGGAATATATTTATACGGAGTACCTCAGAATGTTTAAGACGGCAAATAAATCGTTGCTAACTAGGTTTGCAATCTACTTATTTGTAATCAATTTGTACTATGGCAATTATTATGATATCATGCGACAATTGCAAGGCTGTTGATGACAATGCGGTGATATAATAAAAATGCGTTAAAAACAATATCTTCACACGTATATATATAACTTTAAACTTTTACTTTGCAGGTGGTCGCCATATTATTTTCCTAATAATTTTAAAAGCAACGAGAAGGATATATATTTCCTGCCACGATCATGCTTAGTTGTAAACATAAAAATCCCATTAAATTTATTTACAAATGTCGTGTATTTTGAATGTGAATTCAATATTGATAAATTTGATTGGTAGGAACTACTTGCTTCACACGTAGAGCGTCTGAAATGTTTTCTTAGTAAAATATAAAATTGTTTGCTGTCAGATTGTTTACATTCATAATAATATAAAATGGTTACAATAATCTTTCAACCATCTCTTTTATTTTTAAATATTCTTACACAGCTATCAGCTTCAATTGCTCGTTACTAAAGGCTACAAACATTGCATTCCATTCTTGCATAAAATTGCAAGTAATTTAACAAGCCATGAAACAACTATTCGAAGAAAAGGAAGTTGCAACCCAAATGATTAAAAGTTGAAGTAATAAAAATAATTGCGGTTCATACATTTAAAGCACAAATTAACGGAATACATAATAAAACGGTTTTATACTTTATAGACAATTAATCAAACCCATATAAAACAAACACGTGTTTTTGACCGTAGCCCTCATTGATTTATTATCGATGTCATTATTTTACTTTATTACCCATTTGTCAAAACTTAACGATCTGTAATCGCTGTTACTTGGATTCTTAAATTATTTTATAACAGCCGTGTAAGTGTATCCTAGTATTTTCTCTTAATAAATGGCAAATTACTTTCCATCGTATAATATTATAGGAGGATTAAAATTCGCGTTTAAATGTTTATATTTATTTTTGTTAATTATCAAACAATAGTATTTTTGTGAAATGTTCCAGAATGTTCGGTTCAAGCGGCGCGTGTGCAGCGTGCGGTCAGGCCATCCCCGCCAGCGAATTTGTGATGAGAACGAACGCTCCTCAACAACCCCTTCACGTCTTCCACATAAAGTGCTTCGCCTGCTCCAAATGCGGGTCACACCTCATGCAAGGCGACAGGTAAGATCATGTACTGAGCAAACTATTAACAGACAGCAATGTATTATTTAAGACAAATTACGAACAGACAATTGTGCTTGTGTCATTGACATCAACATAAATCTATTATTAATTTATTTACTTCAAAACCCCCACTAAGTAGGTACGTTTTAAAAGAAATGTACGTAAAGCTTTCTTAATGAGGTGTATTAATAGACTTACGCCCTAAAATAAACATGTAATAAAAATTATTCTTCATTATCACTGAATTAAACATATGATCAATTGTTTAGAATACACATTATTCAACCTGCCCTTTTCCAAATAGACCTTGGCAAAGAAAAATAAAAAAAAATTATTTAGTAGAAAATATTTTAAAAAAATTCATAGGTACTACATGTTAGCGGGGTCACTAGTCTGCGAGCAGGATTGGCAAAAGCTGATGAAGAACGCGAACGCGGCGACGACCGGCGCGCCGGTGCGCAAGGGCAAGGTGGGACGCCCGCGGCGCTCGCGCGAATGAGCGTTGCCTGCGCAAGCGCCGGCCCCGCCCGCGCCCGCGCCCGCGCATTACTCTCACAGAGACTATGAAGAGGTGAGATTATGTTGGCATAATAGATAAAAACAATATAATATTCGGCTGTATGAACTTAAATCTCAATCATATTAAAAAAACTCTAAATTTGTCTAATTGAGTAAACCGAACGGCTCGAAATGTTAACATCAGTAATTACACAATTCAAAATAATATCCAAACGGAACATTAATTAATATAATGTTATCATTTCGAAAATTCAATTAATATCTGAACACTAACAACTGTAATGATTTCATTCATTCTAATTGCAATTTGTGTCACAATTATCTGATTAATCAATAAATTGAAATAGATACGCTGATTGGATTGAGATATAATGACCGTTATAATCGTGAAATATACAAAACATACGTCATTGTTTGTTTTATAATGGAGCTAATTATATTTGTTTGATTAGTTCTATCGAGATAAACTTGATCTGTTTCTTGGGATTAAGACAAAGACCACCAAGCTTCGGGCTATCATTAACTTTGTTTGAATAGAATAATGTTTGAAATAGACTAAATGTGTCCAGTGTTCATCAAAAATAAAAACATGCGGATCATATAATTTTTTGACGATAACAAATCGTTGAAAACATTATTTTGGTTATCAATGTCATTACTCGTTCACTTTACGTGGGAATTAAAATTTTGTAAAGTCGTCATAAATATTTAACTTAAAAAACTTACTTAAATAAAAAACCACAATATAATCTCACCCATCTGATATCCTAGATTCTAGATTCCAATAATTTAGACATTCTCATTCTAACTTACGTAAGTGTTTCCATACAAAATTAAACAAATTTTATACTAATCAATAAACTCATATGCAACGTATAAATTAAAAGTAGGATATACATCTTATACAGAAATTAACTCCAAAGATTCGTTATTATTAGCAATAAAAACATTAACATAACTATGTACTAATAAGTTCTAAATATCAAATATACGTAATCAGAACATTTCAACCCATCCCAAGGACATCTGCTTTGTATTCAATCTGATTTTTTTAACTTGAAACCGTTGAGAAATCTGATACTGATATTATCTCGTCTTTAACGTCCTCGACTCAAGGCCAGACTTTTTAATTGGTAAATAAATTTAACATGATTATATAAATTAATGTCAGTGTTAAATAAATCCATGATATTAGATGCAAATATAATCTAAAATAGTTTAAACAAATAATAATTAATTGCATTAAATACGTTCATATCAATGCATGTTTAGACAGAGTTGCATATGTTTTTATAAAATTTACAGTTAGCTGTCATTTAAACACAATACGAGTAGATATCTACTTCGTTCGTTCGGGATAATCTATTCCGTATGCATTATTGAAAATGTCATGAGTGAATGACATTAAAATCTTATCCGAGACAGTTTCTGTTCATTGTTAATTTTTTTATGTTATAATGACGTGTTTAAAATATTTCGCGATATCTTTAAGGAACTATACAGTAACTCGACTTCTCTCTGTCATTAGCGTCCTTAAAAATTTACCATTAGCAACATCTGATATATGTATTTCAGTTAGAATTTTTTTTAAATATCCCCTGTAATTGGTTAATGAAACGTTAAATAATTCACAGATTATATTTTTTACATATAAACTAACTTTCGTGTATAAAACCACTTCCTTTTATTTCAACCCACACTTATCTTTATTCTCAATTCCGTTATTTTTAGTGAACTCTGCTTTAGTCATGTTTTTGCATATTTAAAATCATATCCGTAACGTAACGGTATAAAAATGTAATATAACTCCAAATGGGACTTAAAATATATTATTAATTATATTTTTCAACGATACTTAAAAAAACCGAAGATATTTTTGTCATTTTTTGTATAATTAATGGCTTCATTTCGGCATCAAAAACCCACTAAAGCAAAAATGAGAGCATACATTTTATTCCCAATGAAAAAATGCAACCATATTTTGATAAAATCACATAAGACGCGACCACTCGATTCGGTTATATTAAAATTTCATTGTTTTATATAAATGATGCTGGCTGATTTTAACGAAACAACAAGTGACGTTGCTTGTATTACTTTCTATGGTACGATACCAGCAAAAACAGATATGAATTTTTGGTAAAGCAATTGCGAGACATTTATTATCCGTGACTAAAGCACCCAACACGTAAAATATTTAATTAATTCCGGTAGCAATATGCTATAATAAAACGGACATGAGTAATTAGATTTAATTAAAGTGAACACGTTTTTATAAGGTTCGTATGCGTTTTAATGGTTCCCTTTAAAGAAATAGTGCAACAAGAATATATTATCTGCACGTTAATAATAATAACCTTTTTGTTTTGTCTTTCTAATACGTTTTGGTTATCTGTTTTTTATTAATAGCTTCTATATTTATTGAAATTTGTATGTAGGTACATATGTATATATGAATGGAGAAATCGTGTGAAGAAAATCACATACGTGTTGTAAATATTTTTTTAAATAAAAACTCTAACATTTTTTAATTATGCTGCATACAAAATTCATGTCCTTTCAGTGATTTTAAAAATTCAAGAATCATAAACGAAACTGACGGATGGAGGCTAGGGAGAGTGAACAAATCATTTACATCTGTTAAATGCTCGCTGTCAAACCTCTTATGGCGATAGAAATAAGGGCGAAATTATAGCAACACTCCAATAGAACAAGCGTAGAGGACTATTTTGCGGATTACTAACCCATTTACAATATTGTTATTCCAGGAATATAATAAAAACCTGACAATACAAGAGATTTAAACGTCTTACATTTTTATTATAAAACACTATGTTTGTTAGAAAAATTGAAATATTTTTAATTTTAGAAAGCGTTATTAAAGAGCACTTATCTGTTTTAAAAGACATAATGTATTAATTCCACTGTGAGATGTGTGAGGGGCGTGGGAGTAATGAAGAAACGCAATTAAGCTGTTCATTGAACAGCACAAACTTCTCTTTGTTTATATGAGCAATTCATTCGCTCGGAACGCGGAAACTTCGGACACCATTATAATGCACCGACCACATTTTATTAACTAAACCGTACCTGCCAGCGTTCTTTCACTGAATTTTATTAAATAAATTTTGAAATAGCCCTAATGATGTTTATAAAAGCTTTGACGATTTATAATTGCGGCACTTCTAGCAGGAATAGTTTATAGAGTTAATTATCTCGTAGAGGCGACCAACGTCCGACCGCCGCGGGCCAGGCTAGAATAGTGCGACGCTTGCTTACGGCGCTCTCACAAAATGCTCTGTTATCCAATTCAAATATCCCCAAACTTACTTAGGCAACTCAAAACTATTGCTCATTCCTATTAATGGAAACGCTTTAGAGGACTATTATAACATTTATTGGTATAATTCAATTAGGGTCAATAGGTATTTTATTAAAACGCCTCTGGGGGCAAATGCGAAAGCCTTTGTTATATATATTAAATCTATTTTGTAAACTACAAACAAAGCCCTGGCCCGTAAGGGTGCTGGTCAAAGGCGTCATGTTAATTGGAAAACACCTGCAAATGACAGCGCCTTTATTGTGTTCGTTTGGTGTAAAAATCAAGTGGCCAGTGGGCGCTCCCGCACAGGTTCAAAGACTTGACCGTTAACCTGGCACTTTGTAACACGATTACTCGAACTAGTCAAAAGTTAATTAAATAACGTTTTTCCGAATTACCCGGCGGGCTCGAGATCAAAGTGTACTCTCACCCGCTTTAGGAATCTTTCACAAAGGGTGTAGCCTGGAGCTACATTCGGCGCCTGCCTCTCTGATCTCAGTTCTCTGAGGACGTGCGCTGGACAGGTGAGATCTTCAACTCTTTGTCAAAGGATAAGAGCGAGCACTACGCCACCGAAGTTAGTCATTTGTTTGAACTCACCACAAACGTGGACGCTATGCGATTTCAAAGTATCCGAGAATCGTTTTACAAAGTTGGACACTTTGATTAATGACTGATAACTATCTATTAGCAATCTAATTCTATATACCAGGAGGGTTTGAGTCACGCAACCGCGAGGTCGTTTGTAGCACTTAGTACGACACGACACTACACGTCGATGTGCCATTTGTTGTGTTCTCTTTGATTTCATACTTGCAGAAACAATAATAAAAATACGTTTAAACTTTAATGAATAATATATGTATTTTGTTACGTTTCGATATGGACTTAAAGGTAATAACTTCATCATTTTTTAATTCAACTACCTACTGGTCGTCCTTCGTTAGAGGTTCTTAGCTGTCGAAACCGCTTCTGTTGCGTGTTCAATTCCTTTGCTCTCGACATAATCATATTTACACTGATTATCCGTTCCAGAAAACGTTTGTTATAAATTTTAAAAGTATTAATCGAATCAATGTTCCTGTGACTCAATTTTCTTAATAGCTGTTAAACACGTAAAATCTTTTAAAAAATTAGTATTCCCCGAAATCCGTGACGGGACTCAAAAGTATTTAGAAGCAACAAGTTTTTCTCGGACACCTTTTTATAATAAAATTACTAACTTTTATATGAAAACGATGTTATTAAAATAAATAATATTTATAAGTAGCTTGTTAAAACTTTTATAATAGCCATATTAATGTTATTACGGGCAAGGTAATCCGGTTCATACAAAGTATGTCAAGAAATTAGTTTTTAATTTATTCATTGGGCCCGGGTTCGTGTCTAGTTTAGTTATTACGAAGGTAGTTTAGGCGTCAGAAGGCTTAGAAATTAATCAAGTCGTGACACTTAAACGAACATTACTCTGACTAATGGGAACACAGCAATGCGTAACAATCTTTTTTTTATGAAAGCACAAACTTAATACATATTTAAAAACTAATTAGCTGACGTATTAATTAATTTAAAATATTTATCTTAAGTTACGGCACATTAAATGTTTTAGGTTTCTAACATATTGTACTGATATATTAATAGCGATTAACTTATATAGAATTTCATTATCATATAAATCAACTAAACCGTCAATATATTTGAATTCTATTTATTGTAAAGTATAATCATTAAAATAAGAATACTGAACACCGTGACGTATTAATTTTTTTGTTCATCTCCAATTTAGAATTAATACCGTAACGCTTGAAGAAAATTTGAAAAGTTTCAACGACCCGGGTCTCGGACCGTCGATTGCATTTTTATACGAGCAAGACAACCTCTTAGCTTATTAGGGAAGCCAGTTATTAGACGAGGGATCTCTCGAAGGACCTGCTCTCGGAATGACTTCGACCCAGTTAATTAGTTAAATGGATAGCTCGCTATCCCGGACTATCCCGTGTCCACTAGCCGGATATCCATTACAATAAACCCATCCGTTACAATGATAACGAATGCTATTCAAATAGCCTCTACTGAAACGGAGCCCTCTGCTCTTTAATTCGGAATCGAGCGGCCGAATGAGGCCAGTGATGCACTTATGCACCGGGACATTCCCCGGATCCGTATCCGCATCCGCATCTGCACACGACAAAGGACATCTGCCCACAATAGCTCCATTAAAATAATGCAAGTAAATGAGGATTTGCGGAGGCGACTCCGCCAAATCCGCAAGCGCTCGCCGAGTTTTGTTCACAATGCTCAGAAGGCCTCTCGTTGCGACGACGCTTAAAACACTATACACGAACATGTTTCATTAGCTAAGTGGGAGGCTTTTGGTGGTTGAATCTGTGTAATGCACCTAGCTAGATGCTACGCCGCTTTTACTTAAACGCCGTAATTAAAACGTCCCCTCCCCTAAGGGCGCAGTTGAAAACTCAGCTCAACTAGTTTGGAGTGGCCAATTTAATTTTAGTGTTCTGTATTTAAAATATAATTTCCTAATTATGGTTCGTTGTAATTACTTTTTGTTTATATTATTTCATTGGAATGATGGACACCGGACACATTGCGGGTAACGAGTTGAAAATATCTCGAGTATAAATTACAAACAATTCCTATTATTGCATTGAGGGGTTTCTATTCAATCCACATATTATCAGTGTTTGACATCGATGTGAATATCGATAAAAACAAAATCGAACACAACTCGTCCAGTAAATTGCACTTCTAAACAGTTATTAAAAGTAACATCGTGTGTATCGATAAAATCAGTTATTGTTTGATTGAAATCGCGTGATGGCACTGTATTGATGTTCGATTTTCATTGTAACGAACTTTTATGTAATCCAATAGTTTTCTTTCATTACAAGAGTTTTATTAGAAATATTGTGCATATTTTTACATCTCAATCTCTTAGAATGCTAATAATAAAATTAATAAACCCTTTTTTTCTATAACATTCAATGCTTTTATTAATAACTTAAATCTATGTAAGTGAAGTCTAGAAGATTACTAAATTAATTGTTTGTTAGTATTTCTTAAAATCTATACTATAAAAACCTCTCTTGGAATGTTAAGATAAAATATTTTTTTACCATTTAATTTTGAGATACATTTCATTTAAAATAAGAAAAGTCAATATAAAAAACACCAGCAATATTTAACGTGCTGTGTCTGTGGGAGTGGACGACCCTATTCGTAATTTAATTGAGAGCTAGTTAATTAATTAGCGGATAGCTCTCATATTAGGAGTATTTACTAAAGCTGGCCTCTCCCGCAATCTAAACATATTTATTATACGAAAACTATGATAAAATAAACTTTATAACAATTTATATAAAAAAAAAAATATTATACATTTTAAAACCAACGATGTTTTCTTCATAACTCAATCTTACATTCATAAACAATATTAGTACATTATTTAAAAATCGATTCAGATATAAAAACGTATAGTAGGCATCAATTCGGAGTCGATTGATTCCGAGAGAGCATCGCGTCGTGGGTTAATATCATTTAATCCCGCTAAAACGCCCCACGTTCCTCCGTAATGAATATTTATCCTCAGAAAGTCGACGCATACTTTTATGACGAATACATATTTTAGTAGCCAACGTAATTCCGTTGATTACTTTCTTTAATTTTTCTGAAAACGCTTTACCCGTGTCTATTCGGATAGGTAAGTGTATTAAAGCTCAGAAGGCAAACAGAATGAAATGTTACAAAAATCCATGTTTTTCATTTAGAAAATTAATTGTACGTTTGGAATGATTTCATTCATGTATAAATGATGTATTAGATAATCAAATTTGATTCATTTTTTATGATGTTCTTTCTTACAACTGCTATTATAAATAAAGACTCGAATACCTTTCATCAATATTAAAATCCCGCTCTATCAGCTGACACACGCTCAGAGGGTAGTTCCGCAACAACGAATAAACTTGGGTACATATACAATAATTTGTTAGCAATAACTTAGAACGTCTTTATCCTGAAAATTTTCTCTTGTCTAAAGCTAGAACAAAATCTACACTATTACTTATCCCTCTTACTCACTTCTGACGGTATCCTAATTAATTTACAACTTCACTGAAGATATTCATTGTAATTTCATACGTCAGCCCTTTATAGGAACAAATAAAAATTATAAAAAGCTAAACAATATTATCGTTTTCAAATAAAATACATTTCCATCTAAACCTCTCATGTCGATATTTAGAAAAGGTTAATTTAAATAAATATTATTATGACATTTCAATTAATCAACATTAAAATTAATCAACAATAAAGCCATCCGTCCAAAATCAATCACATATATTGTAATCATATTGTTGATTGCAATAACCAGATGTCTCTGTAATGCGCCCTTCCATTAGTCATATGAAATACTCCAATACAAATGACACGAAGGGTGCCCTGAGGAGTACGCTAATGGATTACAGCCGCGTCACTGAATTAGGACTGTCGTACGATATCTTCCGGTGCACTCCTTCCCGCAATCGATACCTTTTAAATATTTATGTGATTGTGTCTTACGAATATAACGCCGTTACAGATTCATTACTTACCTCTCCGTCATTTTGCAAATCCTCTATAGATTTAACGTGGATTCCAATATTGTATATTATTCTTTAATGACTTTTACGCTTTATTTTTCAAGTTATACTGTTACTCTTTGTTCACCGACAGGTATAGATCGTCTATAAATAACTTACTTTATACGAGTCACCGTATCTTTAAGCATCTTATAGTTTAGGGCGTAATTACAATGACATTTATTTGTTCACGTCCATTAAATAAGACTTTTATGAAATAGAAGACGAGATTTAAAAAAAAATATATTAAAATTAGATACACTCATATATAAAACCTTATTTCAAGAATACTATTTCAATTATTAATTTCGCGATTACATCGATTAAATCAATTTATAATGTTAAAAATGTTTATAGTATTTTATAACAATAAATACATATAGAACAGCAAGAACTATTAAATATATAATTTATGACCAGTGCGGTATTGTATGGATTTAACTGAACGTAAATGTCCTTTGAAAATTACTGACCCCAACATTTTTTATGATTAGAATTATTTACGTTACATTAGAGTTATTTATATTACGGAACATTTTTTGCTTACTTATAAAGAAGCAAGCTAATTTCCGGATTGCCTGTATTTTTTTATTACATTACCATATAGTTTTGATTAATAAGTGAGCTCAGGATGGGTATCTTGATGCTGACTTAGAAGTCGTCTTAGAAGATGCTGGTAGGTAGAGTGACTAGAGTGAAGGTTTCTATGTCTACCAACTCACAGATGTCGTTTTATATTATAAAAACAATCAGAATTTGTATTGAGAAGTATTGTTTTAACAAATTTCAACACCTTAAACATTAAAGGCTTACTTCACCGTGTTTTCAAGTTCCTAAGACCAGATACATATCTTCTCTGGAAAACAGACAATAGAGCTTATTCCTCTCATTAATATATTTTCCCATAAAATAAAGATATTTCTTTGATTAAATTCTGCTCGAATATGAAATAACGAATATTTCAGTACAGTAAAAAATATTTCCTGTCTTTTCAACCGCTGTGATTCGCTTTATTTTAAAACGTAGATATGACACGTGTGTCTCTTTTCTTTGGGTAATACATACATAAATCAATTATACCGGACATGTTTTCTATTAACCAACGATTATTTATCTATACAAAAATAAATTACATATATAATTAATATTGATATTATTCTACGTTCCGACTTTCATTATTGCGAATGAATAATTTATTCCAATAAGTATCTGTATAATCAGTTAAATCGTAATGCAAGCCCCAACCGGTCCCGCTGGTTCGAGCTTTCACTTTAAATGTACTTGCAATAGAAATTATATTTACTATTTACGATCATGTAATAAATACTTCAATAAAACTACGAAGCAATTAAAAGTGTTATTTTATATGAGGGCATAAATTATATGTTACTATGAAATACAAGAATCAATTACATTAATTGACCTGTACAGAAAAATATTATACGCGTTGTTGTATTTGATATGTCTGAATATGTCTAAATACACAAATTTTTCCTCCTCTCGATATGTATTTGTTATTAATCGACTTTTTGCTAATGTGCCTAAATTGTTTTCATTGAAAACAGTACAGTCAGTTATTTTTTAAAAATATAACGTTAAAACCATTATGCATAGTACATAGTACGATTGCAACATAATTTACTATTCAGAAAATTACAATACACTAAAACAAACTTTAGAATCTAACTTTACCATATAACGTGTATAAAATATTATGAGCGTTATAAAACATAATTGATGTAACGATACGAGGCATGCGGCAGACTGAGACAGTTGGCAGTGCCAAACTCTGGCCTCTCGCTACAAGGATTTGAACTTATCAATTACACCGTTCGCTACTTACCGCGCGGAAAGGGCAAATTGATTTAATGTAACCAGAGTGCTTTGACGAATATTATTAACGTCTTTTTGCGCCCTCTTTAGAGGTAATGTGCTTTGTTCTTTCGTGGTTTCGAACAACGAATCACACTTACAGAGCCCTTAAAGGGTTTCTTCGAACATTTGTCTAATGAGTCTATATATCAATTAAATTAATAATATATTTATTCATAACCATCGTCTATAAACTTAATGCAATTTATGATTTCATAACGTAAACTTATTGCAAAAACTGACGAAATATTTAAGTGTATATATATACCTATATATATTTTGTTTATACATAATTATTGTGCAAAAAATATATGCTTAACAATGAGTTACATGAAGTTGTAATAAATACATCGGCTGCAAGACTTCATTACACCACCATAACTCCTCATTAGTGGAATGCTAATTAACTTGATAATCGCGATGAACGACGCTCGTATTTCATTCGCGATACCGTTATAAAGTAGAATACGTTAAATACGAATATGTTGTTATTTTCATTAAATTTTATTTCAGAAGTAATAACCATTTATGACACGTCAGATTTTGTATATAATTTCTTATACGACCACTACGCTAGTATTATTTATATAATATAACATGAAGTTGTTTAATTTTTATTGAGACCATAGAAGCCATCCTTTAAAAATTATTATTTCCTAATTTTTATGATAAAAAAAACTAGTTATTTAAAAAATATATGTATATAAAATAACGTATAAAATATAACGAATCCGCGGATTGCAGCTCGTCCATAACATATGATATCATCGGATATATTGTAATGACTTCAAACAGCCGTATCTGGCATACTCCATCGAGGATCATAATTAAGGCTTAGGGTAGAACTTCCACGTGAAGATTGTAATCGCGGGCATAATTTTAAATCAAATTAACACTTCAACTTTAAACCGAGGTCATTAATGCCATTACAGCGAAACAATATGGAGTCGTGACCGTACCAGCGGATATCTAAATAATAAATAAATAGGCTCGCGGCTATCTCGGCATCGCATCTCCGGGTTAATATTCGACGCCGGACTTTTATAATTAACAATAAATTCGGTTCGTTTTTTGTCGAACGCTGAGGGCTCAATGAAACATGTTTTTCCTATCGCCGTCGATAGTGATCTTAATGACACGTGTTTACACGCGTTGGTGGTCCGTTATCTTTTATTTATTCACAATTGTCTCTTTTCCCATCCTCCAAGAGTCATCTGAGGGTCCCGTTTGTAAATAATTAGCTGGTACTTTTTCCTTCGGCGCTCGATAGGTGCTCTTCATAATTCTTGATTCCGTTCAAAAACACCAAAAATACACCGTACTCGAGTCGGCTCCGTTATCTCGTTATCCTAATGAAGTCTACGCTAATGACGAGTAGGTAAATAATAGGGCGACTAATGGGGGCTTTATCATTCTCGAGTGCGCTCCAGGTAAGGGCCAAT
Organism: Danaus eresimus; assembly: GCA_018231745.1. Lineage (NCBI taxonomy): Eukaryota > Metazoa > Arthropoda > Insecta > Lepidoptera > Nymphalidae > Danaus > Danaus eresimus. Next base: position 30,191 of record DVQP01000085.1, read on the forward strand.
TAGAGAGGCCGACATCGGCCCATATTGTTCGGCGCAGTGCTCGGTTCGATTACGATTATTTCCGAACGACTCTCGGCTGTCGGCACTGATAAATTGGACAAACTATCGCGAATTGACGTTCGCGGTTTGCGGCGCCTCTTTTAATTTTCTGTTAAATTGTCGCATTATACCGGTGTGAATGAATTTATGACCGATGCATAAGTTACGTAATGTTACCGCTAACCGTGTGTCCATTTACCGTTCGTTATTCTGATGAATGATTAAAATTTCAATAAAATTTCACTTTATTCATTTCATAAAATGTCCGCGTGTCAAGTGAGCATTCCATAACAATATTCGTTCATAAATTTACATAGAAATACATCCACCTGTTTAGTACTTAAACATTTTCGCCGGATCATATTTCACAGAGCATAAACCATTACATGACGCCGGCAAGAAATATATGAACAATGAGCTCTACTATAAACGTGGTGCGTTTGGGTAGTATCGGTAGCGCGAACGCTCAGACTAGCTAATTATTACATCAGCGATACCGGGCAATGTTAACGGGCAATATTACCCGCCTACATAAATTCACCCTGTTTTATTCAACGAAGACGTTTCAAAATGTAATTGACATTCGCCTTGTATACATTTGCATTTTAATGTCATTAACCAATGCACTACAGTGGGTACCATTTTCCAAGAGATGTGGAGACGGTTTATGAAAATACGAAGAATGAATTAGAGGACAGCATATTTTTTTTATTATATTGTATTTTGTTTTCGTATCTGTAAGTTTGTATAAAATATTTCTAAGACGTTATAAATAAATCAGATCATCAATCCCTTGGAAATAGAAACATATGAGCCTCAATGACTTGTATGAAATATAAAAAAAAGCGCTATTTACATCTTCCGTATAAGTTGGCACTATTCATCAACCGTACCAAGCGTGGAAGTACATGTATATTGTTAAATATTTTATATTTCAAAGTGTGGCGGCAAGCTTCAATCCCTTGGCCGTAGTGAAACTTCTCGCCGCTGTTTTTTATTGCGCGGAATTTAAATGCATTTTTGATGTTAGGAGATGACACGCCGCGGACCTCCCTCCCCCGAAGCCCCTCCCTATAATTTTCAAAGTTTAAACTTCACTACGATATTAAGCCCTGATTGCCTGAAGAAACTTGGGACATTCCGCTATATTATTTGGACTCCCAGTAGATACTGTAGGCTTTTATATCACACTAACACTTTCTTAAATTAAATTTGTAAGATATTTTTCAGAAAGTTGTCATGATCTATTTATTAGCAACAAAACAAGTGTAGTACTTAAACCGATCAAGTGGGTTACCGTGTAGTATCCACGGTTTCAATTAAGTTGAGGTTTGATGGAACGAGGACACGACAACACGATTAGTGGAGCCTGCGGCTCGCACGGGTCCGCCGCTGTGACTTGCCTTTAAGGCGCGTCTTCACTACAAGCTCTAAGTGAGCACTAAGCCTGCTTAGCTCTCCTATAAATATACAGATTTGAATAGACATAGTGACGTCATGGATTTTTTATTTTATATCTTTGTTTCAAGGTCTTTGTTTTAATTACAAGAACATTGAAGACCACAAACAATATTATCTCATCAATATGAAAGCATATTTAAATTTAACAAAGTTTCACAACATTGGTAAAAAATAGTTATTCAACATGATATAGTTCTATTTAAATGAATCTAGTAACATGTCGCAAAAATACAATTAAAAACAATGTTTTTAGTCCAAAATGATGTGTAAAAATTCATGTCCAATGCAAAAATAAAATTGTTCGTGTTAAATTCTTAGTATAGCAGGTGCAGGTCGTCTACGATTGACTTCAAGTTCCAAGTTTCGCTAAAAGGATTACCTTGTTCTTATGGATATTCCTCAAAACTTTCCTCTATAGCGTATCAAATATAAAATACATTTTTGTATTATTGTTGTTGAAGTCGAAACTATAATCACACATGTACAAGTAAAATTCTGTTTTCAATTATATTTATATATCTGCTTTATTAATACCACATTTTCATATTATCATAAATTTAATCTTGAAATAATTTAACAACTTTTACTACGTTCTATGCACACATTCACTCATAAGCACCAAACTTGAATCTATCCTACTCACACTTTAATTAGAGATGCATTCTAGTTTACCAGCTAATTAAGAACCACTGCGCAGATATGCTTCCGAATACGTTTATAAAATTTGTTAAATCTTTTACAAAAAGGTTATATATGTACATATATATATATATATAATGTCATAGTGTAAATAAGTAATGGAGTGTTATTCATTAACCTTAACAAATAATCCGTAACAAAGGTCCCACAAGCCTCGCCGCAACTTCAATTATGCTAATGGACATCATCCGAACTGCATTCGTTTTCCAAATCCTTCAAGCTGCAGCTTATTTTCGTCTTAAACGTCTCCGTGAATCACAGACGGATGTTTTTTTTTGTATTCTTGATAGTTAATTTATTATATAAAAGTATTTATAACCTTATTTTACATATTTTCTCAAATATTTCCCTCGATACGGTAAATTATTTAGATTCTCACCGCGTAAAAAGCATTGTAATCGTTATTTTTAAAAACCAAAACAAGCAGCTACGTAGCAAATTCTTTTTATAAAATCTATTGAAACATAATTAATTTTATGGCTTGTTTACGCGATTCCGTTATGCTTGATTTGTGGGCGGTTTGAGAAATTATCGGAGCGTACAGATTCCTCAACACTTGGTCACAGTTATCAAAATGCCAAGTACATCAATATTATATTTTCAAAGAATTATTTTAACTTTATATTTAATACAAGACGCCCGTGTGCACCGGCCTCGTATGCATTGCGACTCATTACTTCACTAATGGAGACCTTAATGAACCAATCTAACAGATTGCTCTTCAATTTTTAGAAAACATGGCTGATTTAAAAGCCTTTCTACAAGGATATGCCTTTTAATTAATTAGAGACATTATATAATGTTTACCCGCAACTTCAACTATTTGAAGTAAGATTGAGGGTAATATAATTAGGTCTTATTACTATTAATTTTCTTTACGCAATTTGTTGTTTATATAAAGAAACTCGACTTTATAATACATTTTATCTAGATTGTATACACAGATGAATAAATCTCATTATACGGAACGATCCTCGTAAAGGAGACAATTTTTGTTTCACGGTTGACACGCTGCTTCTAATAATCGCTAAGGTTAAAGCGTGACTTTTGCAAAACTGCCCCGCCAACTCCAATTTGTAGCTTGCTTCAGAAACTCGCAAACTTATATTAAAAGGTCCACAGTAATTTTCTCGGCAAACATAATGAATAACGAATGCGTCATATAAAATTCGTATTGAGGAGGGCATCTTGTCACGTGTGTACAGACTTGTTCGTATCTACTAATTCTGTGTGTTTTTGCTAATTGTGTGCCGTCGGCTGCTGCCTCCGTTCACAACACACAGCTCGTTCGTCATTGAGCGACGATCAACGAGCATACTGTTAAATTGCTAAGCAACTTGTTTCTTTCGGCTCTGTGTGGAATTCAATCAACTCCGAATTCAACATAAGGCGCAAGATTTATGATCGACACAAATCGAATTTGCCAACAAACAATATCGTATTCGAGGCGGTACCAGGATACGATACGAGTATATCAATATTGCAGGCGCTATTAATACGTCCGTCTCATGAGCGGCGGGAGGGTACCCCTCGCCTCCCCCCACCAACCCTCGGCCCTCTCCCCGCACCGACGGCCCGCTCTCGCCGCTCTTAATTGAATGAGGAGCGGGAATTGTTTCCCAAAATGAAACAATTAATTGTGCAACGGCTATTCCGCCTTACATGGATAATACGTTCGTTTATGGCCTCCTAACGCGGCTGCACGGCGTCCTTTATTGAACCGACTCTAGAAATTTGTGTTTATTGGAGCTTGTATCCAAAATTTAATTGAGAATTTATAAGAACAGACGCCCTATTGTTGGCAGATAGAAAAATGTGCAGCTGTTCCAATGCTAGTGTCTGATGTTATTTTAAATATTTCGTAGAAAGTTTCAGCTTCCAGTGTACGGCTGAGCTGATTGCCACAGACGAGCGTTTAGTTTGAAATGCGATGTTTAAAATTTTCATGGTCAGGTCATAGCACGTATAATGCTGCTACACGGCGTTGAAATTCAGCGATACAAGCGAACATGTGGCGCATTCAACTTGAAGACGCATCGTAAACCGCCTTTACGCCTTTCGGCGAGAGCCTCTCAAAACTTTTCATATTCCACGACCGTAAAACAAGCCAAAAAATACGAGCAGCCAAAAACATTGTAAATGCTTGCAGGTTATCGACGCAGCCAGCTATTAAACCGTGGAATTAGTTTTAAAACATAGTTTTAACGGTGCTTGTTGCGCTCGAATTACCTATTTCTCCTTTTAAGTATCCTCTCCGTATAACAATTCTGCGACTGCCTTGTAAAAATAGAACGAACGAATTAAGTGTTACATAAAAAAAAAGTGCAATTATCTTCTATTTCCGTTCTGAGAATAGGATACAGTAGGAGCATAAATTTTATCTTAATAAAGTATAATAAACACGCACACAAGCCAACACTTGTATTAAGGATGTGGGGTACGTACAAACGGACAGGGTGGTCGTAGTACGGGAACACATTCAATTTGCTATTTATCTGGAAATGGATCTAAGTCGTTACTTAGCTGAGCGAGAGAGACGGGGCAGAATGCAACGGAAATTACACATTGTGCAGAACATCCATTGCTTACTACAATTATGTTGTCATTTCAAATTGTTTATCATTAAAAAACTGTCTTTTACCATCGGTGGATATTTGTTTTTGTTCTTCCTGATTAGCTAGATAATTAAATAATAAAATTAAATCGAAAACATGTTTCATGTTTTCATAAATAATACTATGAATTTACAAACAAATTGTACTTATATTTTTCTTTTTGACTAATAATTAATTAATTTCAACCTTAACCTCATATACGTATTTATCATATTTTAAAGGATTTATTTTTATTTATTTATTTTTTTGCTATTATTGTGGTAGCCGTTAAGTATGAAAGTATAAATATTTCCAGCACTTAGGCATGTTTTCACTGATAGCTAATTTCGGGAGAAAGGATAGCTCGCGGGCGCTCAATCACAGGAAGTGCGCCATCTCATCTCGGAAGTGGTTTGTCATGTTGTCCCACTCTCGCACGCCTCGGTTTTGTAAACTTGCACCGTTAATAGACGTACACTTGATTGCTCAAATCGAATACATTGATGGAAAATGCCTATATTGAATCGAATCAAAACACTCTGCCAAAAATACGTTCTAAAATTGTTTTTACTCGATCGACAATTTCCATTGGTTAGTTGATTCTTTTATAAAACTACCGACACATTTTATTTTTACATAAATTGAAATCTCAAATGAACGTATACATTAAAAATATAATATTAAAACTTACGTTAAATTCTTGGATTAACTACTAGCGATGATTTTTTCTAAAACAAAATCCAGAAAAATGTCCCATATTTTAAGAGAAATTCTTTCAAATGAAACCCGACATGAGTGGAGAGTGCTCGATTAAAATGAATCACAACGGTGCTAATTGGGCCGGCCGGCTCATCCAATTAGACACGACTTAGAAACCCGGCCGCATTGCCGCAAGCCGCTGTAATCTACCGTACCTCCTATATCACCCCTGGACGCACTTTTAACAGATTAATCATTCTGTGAAATTCTCTATTTGTTTTAAAATTCAAACAAATAATATACATTAAATAAAATTGGAAATGCAACGCAATTGCGTCTGTTTAGTGATTGTATATAATTAATTGATTAAAAATCATTGTAAGCGAGAAAACTCAAATCTGTGACTTCCGGGATAAAACACCCCGTTCCTTCTACTAATTAAACTGTCGCGTCTAGTTAGAGTTTTAATAAATTTTCTTCTTCTAAAAATGCTGTCCATTTCAAAATATTTCCCGAAATTACATGTAACCATAGTATTACTATTACACTTTATAATTTATTTTTATAAAGCATTATTTTCTTTAAATTTTCGTTAACAGTATTTTTGGATTTTCATTTTGTAAAAAAATCTTTCTTATGTTTATTTTTCTTTGCTTATTTTTTTCTTTCATCCGAGGTTTAAATAAAAATGTCAAATTTGAAATTTGTTTAGAATGAATACGTCCCAGT
>DVQP01000086.1:0-36150 GCA_018231745.1 Danaus eresimus
TTGTACAGTTATACACTGGAAATATTCCTCACATCATAAACCTGCATTGAATATTATAGTGTATATAAATATAGATACGTCTAAAAATTTATCTGTTTATTACTTATGTTGTTAATAATCGACTATCATATTTCATTGTTGTTTCGTCAGCTCCAGTGAATCTAACGGTACATCCTTTTTAAAAGCTCCGTTGTTATTTTCCGGATTTTAATCCTCTACCTGCGATCTGTGCATACACTTGCCTCTCGCCTTTTGTTATTTTTTTAGTAACCACGGATAATTATGAAACCGCTCTGTCACAGCGGTATTAAATATTATGGGGGCGATAAGAAAATCTTCAAACATATAAATATAACTGCATAATATATATTAATCACATTTATTGTTAAACAAAATCTATTGTGATGTTAAATAAAATGTTTAATCGAATCAAAAATAGATCAAAATATAAAGAAGTAAGTAACAAAGGAAAGTAAACCGTGGTCGGTTGGATCGATGAAAGTAAAGGCCGGTGTAGAAGAGTCCCGTTAGCCGGCCGGGCCCGGACCCGTGGAATACTAAGCGCTGACATACTGCGCGGCTTTTGACCCTAGCAACATTCTAGACTAGTACTTAACACTTCCATGCACTTTATTTTACACTAACGTTATACACCGTTTTATATGGCTATGATTTGAATCTAAAAAGTCTAAAAAGTTTGTTAACCAAAATATTTTTTTTAGAAAAAAAAACCAACTTAAATTATTACATAAGTTTTAAGAATTCCTAACACTAAATACCTTTTTTATATGGCGACCATTACAGTTTGTTCTTGTTAATTGTCTTGCACGGCCTTGTACAATTTTTAATGGACCTTCCTTTTATTTTCAATTCTAAAAAGGCCTTAGAATTTTGCTCAGCAAAAAATGCAATTTGTGCAAAAGGCATTTTTTAGCATTTTACTTTATAGTCACAACAAATAGATCTTTTGTTGTGCTACCCTTTGTTTCTACCGACTGGCAGTTAAACAATTTGCACAAACGAAATTAAATGTTTAACAAATATAAAAGACATCATAAAAACATAGCTATACAGACGACTAGAAAGATTTAGCTGAATATATTTGCCAAAATGTTCTTTTAATGGCTATGTTGGTTCAGATATAGGCTGGCGAGGACAACGACCCTACGCAAAATTCGTTGCATTGGGCTAGGTCTAGTGCATGCGCGTATACACAGACGTCAACACGGAAGCACCGGGAAAGGGAACGCATTATACCCAGCATCGGGATAGAGCAGGAAAAAAGCATGAATGAGTATTGAAGCCTACCCCAAGAAGGGGGAAATCGAGTTTGCAGTGTCGGCTGTGGCCACATCTACAGACATACACAGACACCACACTGAATAGTATGGCAAGATCAATAATGCTTACATGCACAATTACAACTATGACATAATTGACTTTTAAAGATTTCCCACGATAAATGTCTACTAAAAGCATACTATAATTATAACACGATGACTTCATTCAAATATTACAAACTAAAAATTTTAATTGTTTCTGAGGCTTCCGTTTTACTCCTTAATACTTTCACAATGGTTATGCAAAAAGGTTATTTTATTTATTGTATACATATATTCAATTAGTTCCTTTTTACTTAGATCTGAAACCATAACTAAATACTATGTATTTATTAAAATGTATTTATAAATAATCCAAACGTAATCATACTTCTTTATTACATCATGTACGATTTAAAACGCTCTCGTATCTAAGAGAATCATTTCTATACAATAAACCTAAATTATAAAATTAAGAAATAAAGCTTTAAAACCTAGCATTAAGCCTAAAGAAAATTGGTGTGATGTCAACGACCGCTGTTCCCAATACTCGTACAGTAAACGCTTTTCGCACACACGCGCGAGTGCGATTTATTCGCGCGTCAAGCGACAGCCTGCGAGCGAGCGAGACGCGGCGCCGGGCGGCGGGGGCTAGCTACGAGGGCATCCACCCCGGAAGATTCAGTGTTTTGATACCAAGCCTCCGATGGAAATGCATTTTCTTTGAAACGTGTCTTTTTTAATGCTTTAATTGACGATACTAAATCGTTCTAAAACTTTATAAATATCATATACAAAGTATTAATTATTAATCTAAAATCTCTAGTAAATATAATCTCTATATAATATAAGTATAGCCAATATATAAAATATCTGTATGTTTTATATTATACAAGAGTTATTACGATTTAAATAACAACTGTATCTAACTCCATCTGTGCTAAATCTATCAAATCTGTTTGTCAATTCAAAAAAAATATCTTTATCGATCTGTTGTAATCTTAAGATGACACAAGTCCCTAGAATCCAGGCTCGATCCAATTAGAGACAGCTGCTCCAATCGATAACAGAGAAAAGGGTGTTCAGAACGTCAGAATCTAAAAGGAGCCAGACATTAGGGCAGGTCATGTTTAATATTATAGGGTGACTTGGATAGCTCTTGTTGTGCTAGGAAGTCATTAGGCAGAGTTTTTTAACCGTTCTATAATAAAGAGTCAATAGTAAAAATGTATTTCAATTATCCATTATCAAATTTATCTTTGACAATTACACTGTTTTGTTAATAAATAATATTATTTTAGCAAAATTCTTACCCATAACAATAGAATGTTTCTACAAATATACTATAAATCATTAAATTCTTCAACGTAAGACATAAGTTAGTATATTAGTTACTAGATCGTAAAAAGTAATAGTTGTCTTTGGATTTGGATTGGATAAAAGTATATGTTATTAAATTTATGATAACATAATGACAGTAAGGATATCTAAAACATATAGTGACGTAAATAAATATAAAAGTGCCTTTTTGCTCGAGCCAGACAGGTCCATTATTCAGAATCCAAACGGTTTGTGACTATTAACAGATTACAGGCTGTAAATAGTGAAATCGATATTGAATAATGGTAGGTAGCAACTAGCAGGGTGCACTGACGAGGGACGATATGCATCACCCCTACTAAGAAATACGTTGTACGTTTAAGTTTTCTCTTCATACTATTAAAGCTGTCCTTTTCCGGGATCACTCTTTTAGAAAGGGACACGCATAGCGATTTACACAGTTTTCAGTTCGAGAATCATGGGTAAGGGTTCATGAAGGCTGTGTCGACGACCCGCGAGAGTGAAAGCATGTTCCGGGGAGGCAGAGGCGCGCCCGCCCGCCCTGTCATGGCTTTCGCTACCGTTCTCACGCTAACCTTTTGTGCGTTGTTTTAAACTTTATTATACCCCTGGCTGTATTTTCTTTAAATTTGCTATATTTGCCATAACACTATTAATGTTTGGATGTGAATATAGTTTTAATGTAAGTAGAGTTATTAGTGTGTTTGAATATTAAATTTATCGGAAGTGTGTAGTATTGTACCTAAAACGGAGCTACATTATTGTTACATGATAACTAATGGCAGCGGATGCATTAATAGAAAGTATTGTTTCCGTGGTCATGCACATGGCACCTTCAATAAAGTGCAAGCTTGTATCGGGAGCACGGTCAGGGCGCGCCGCGGCCGCCACACTACGGAAGTAATGAACTTGAATGCATGGCTCGGTCGCACTGCGCCGCTCCATCCCTCTCTCATCTAATTGGCGAACACTAGGCGTGAACGTGACGTACTCACTGCACTCGCTGTCAAATTCGTCCGCATTCTCTATCACGAGCCGCTTTCGTCGTCGATGCGTTTATCGGAACGAGACGCGAATATGTGTGTCGATGGTATTCTCGCCGTTGTAAAAGTGCATCTAGGTCGGTCGGCATAGCGGCGCGTCGCGTCGGTTTAGTGCGACGCGATCCTCGGCTAGACGTAGGGCAGGTCGGTGAGCTGCGTTGCATAATGCGCTGCGAACACAGTCAGGCACGCCGCCCGCCGGGGCCCGCTCCCGCGTAGCCAGCCCGCAATCAGCGGTGCCTGCCGAGTTAGCCGAGCTAGCCGGGCTAGCCCAGCCAGCCGAGCCAGCCAGCCAGTAGCCGCGGCCAGTCAGTCGAGCCGTCATGAGACCGGTGCGCTGGCTGCCACCGCTCGTCCCACTGCTGGCGCTCCGCATATTGCTGGAGTACCTCAAGTCGCTCGACATCGCTCTTGTCCCTTAGGCCGTTCGGTCTTTATTTAATTAAGTCATTCACATCAAAGACAATCATTTTGTATTCGGAACTATTCACCGTACTGGCAAGTTAAAGTTTAAGGAAGAATGAATTGTAATACGTTTTTTGTAAGTATTGATTATTGCTTTCAACGTAGTTAGACAGTGAGTTTTTAAAGATTTATTTTTTTTTATTCAAAATTACATGAAAATTATGATTTTTAGTTTGTATTGTATATCAAGAATTTTATGGGAAAAACAAACATATATAGAGATAATTTTTTTTAAATGAAACAACGTCATTATGAGATTTCTTTATCCACCAAATATTCACCATTTAAATTTATATTGGACCCACTTAAAAACATAAAAATAAATTGAAAAAAATTGTACAGAATATTTTTTAACAAAAATAAACCATAGAAAAAAAAATACAATGTTAAGAATATGTCCCCCATTATAATTTCCTGTAAAAAGACCTTTAAGAAAATATTTTTTCATGAGGCCTTTGTAGATTTTGACAGAGACTTTACTTTTAAATACAGAAAACTGCATACATAATTATGGTGTCAATCCTACCAATACATCTATTTGTAGTGGAACCATCTACGTATGAAATTATTATTAGACTGCAAGGTTAGTTTGCACTTGCATATGTAATATAACGTAATGAGCTATATTGTGGGAACATAACAAAGAATCCCATTTCCTTAATATCCAAATATGTAACACAACCATCTTATAATTTACTAAATAATTTATTACTGTACTATTACTTATTATCACTGTATTATTAACTGACAATCATTTTTTGTAAAACTTTTGTTCGCCAATTAGATTTTTTCTAGAAGTTGAAATGAGTAGAAAAATCAATACCTAAGATATAAGAACAATAAGAACTTTACCTATAAATTGCAAAAACAGTTTCAAACTTATAAACAAATAATTATAATTTAAATTAAATATATTTTATAACTAAATAATTGGTTTAAACTAATATGTGGGACTTGAGAGGAGTAGATATCATCAGATATAATAGTGATCTCTTATCTGATATATAGTATGCAAGACAGCTATAAAGGGCAAGTTCAAGCATTGCGTCCAAGGTTGTGTCGCTTCCTAATGCGCTCGCGCCGACGCGACGCGATCTATTCTTTACAACACAGCTGTTATGCAATCATTTATTATTCTCTTATTGCATAAATGTTTTTTTTAATTGCACATAAATTTATTATATTCCAACATTTAACACCAATTACATTGATTTTATTTATTTAACCTGAAATTATTATACAATACATCTACATATGTCTTCAGAATAAATTACACATAATCTTTTACCTGTTCCAATGTAAATATGATAATAAATTCTAATTAATATAAGAAAGATACTTGTAATATAATATGATGCAACTTTCATAATTTAATATAAAATTTTCTTAAATTTTTTCTAGCTTTGAGTAAAATTTTAAATATCGCAAATAAACATTTAAATTATTGCAACATATCCCGTACTACAAATAAATAAAATATTTGGTACAGATTAATTAATGTATCTTCTAACATCCTATTGAAATATTCAAAAGAAAAGAAAATGTATTCTGCTTTGTGTGTGCATATATGTATTCAGTTACATTTGTTTATTCCGTATTCTATTAAAGAAAAATGTTCAAACCAAAATTTTATTGCTAATATTTAAATTCATTTATCAGGAACTATGTTTAAATTGTTTTCAAATTGTTATTATTTGCTAATCATGTAGTCTGAAGTGTTGAGATAAGAGCCATTAAACGTCTTATAGATCTTGACATTGCGCGGGCGCATTGCAAGCCGCGTGTTATGTCACGTGCAGTCAATATTGAAGTTTTATCTCATTTAATAATGTATGATAATATCAATTTCTCGATATCTTCATACACAATAAAATCCATTCTTTAATTATATTCACTTGTATATTTAAGCCATTTTTTATCATTAATTTATAAGAAATCTTTTTAAATTTAAACAAGTTATGTTATTGTTTCATTTTGGCAGAACATATTATTTTTTCAAAAAGCAAATTTGTTGCTATGATATAGTCTTATTTTTATTTGCCAACTACAATAATAGTTTGAATATACTGTGAAAGCATAGATCGAATTGTTCTTTTTGTAAGTAAATAAGTCTTTATCTTTTATTTACATGAATCCACTCAAGCGCTTGCGCAACGGTTTGGATTTGACATTCAAATAGGACCGGTTCATATAAACATATTTAACATTTATATTGAGTGGAGTCGATGGCCGCATACGCACTTCCTACATAAATTATGCAATAATTCCTACTTAAAATTACCCAACGTCAATGTGTAAATGGAAATAGAACATTCAAAGAATAGATGAATTCCATAGATTACATACATACCAAATATTTTTTGTGACATTGTTATATGTTAAGCTGTTTCTCAATGTCTTATACAATTTTACATTTATAACTATGAAATTGCTTTTTAAAATAATGTTTATTAAATAAAAGTCTGGTTATTTTATGGTTTAAAATAATTGGGGATCAATATATCTTCATTTTAGTTAGTGAATCAATATATCAAGAATATAGAGAATAAACAAAAGAATACTATTCCAATTAAGATTCGAATTCGTATTTTAAAGTTTAATTTTACTTATTTATAATTAGTGCTAATTTTTTTCTAATTTCTTGTCTTTTTTTTGTTTCAGTTACTGATTAATAAATAATTGAAGGATAGATTTTATCATCAAAATGAGGCTGGTAAGTAAATTTTCTAAACATAATTATGATTTATGAAAATTGTTACTTTTCATTACAATCTGAGACGTAGTAGTATGAAGGATAGATTAATTTTGCGGAAAATATAAATAGGGAAATGGGAAGTGTCGGTGCGCGGTGAAAAGTGCGCACTTGTAATAAAAGTGGGTCAGTAGTAGCACCGCCCCTTTATTGAACAGCGCCGTCATCGTCGTATCTTACTTTGCAAAAATAAGCTCTCATTATAGGCAGTTTAGATTTAAAATAAGTAAACGGCGTTGGAAGTGCAAGCCATGGAAAAGGTGGAATGCATTTCGTTTAAACACTTTTGCTTTTGAAAATGATTGATAGTAGTTTGACACTTTTCGAATTGTTTTCTTTTAAACTCCATTTGTATTCCTTTCTTATAATGAGTACACTTGCGTTAGTAGTACAGGAGACTGATTATGTATCTTTTCTCGAACAGTCTACAAGTGAAGAAATACCATCAACAACAGTCGGCCGCACAGCAAGCCCCGGCGCGGGCGCTGTCGGCGCGGTGGGTGCTTCGGAATCATATGACGTCACACGCATGCGTGAAGAAGAGTTTGAAAGACTCACAGTATACATAGTACCCGACGTGCCATGTGAACGAGGAGTGACAAACAGAGCAGAGAGAACGCTCCCTCGGAGTTTGGCACTGAGGCCATCTGCAGTTCTATCTACACCCAACACACCGGTAAGGAAGCTGACATAATAACATAACTAAAAATACCAAGAATAGAAGGTTCTACAGCAATTTTATATCTCCCAAAAGTAAATCCTTATAAGTAAATCTTCACAAAAAACGTTTCAATAGTAACACATGTTTTTGTAATCATGAAGTGTTATCTTTAATATAACCTACAGACGGAAGGAGTCTGGAGTAAGGGAGTCATACCCCGCGGTACGAGATTCGGACCATTTGAAGGCACAAGAACACCTAATAAACCAAATGACAAAGTTTCGTGGCGATATTATTGGAGGGTAAGTAGATTTAATTTAGTATAGTTAATGTACATATAGCATTCCTGTACAACGCTTTTACTACTATTTTGTCTAACTCATAAGTTCGGTTCTGGCTATTTTTTCTGTCCTCTCCTATATCTAATGCGAATTATTCACTATGCCTACTTATTTAGAAACCAACTTGTTTCAAAATACACAAACTTAGTGCTACATAACTCTTACTAACCTAAACCTCTCTATGTTGGGCCAGGTACAAGAAACTGTCAGACATCATACTTATGGAAATATTAAGGTGAGATTGGGCTTTTCTCTCTACGTGGTGATAGTTTTTCTGTATTTTTCTTTTCCATGACCTCATAATGTAAAAATTATAATGTTATAATTAATTCCATAAATTATGAAAAAGTGAAAATAAATCTTTATAAAAGTTACTTGAAATCTCGTCCTTGACTTAGTATAATAATCAGTAGCATGTTGTTATCAAGTGCACGCGTACTGTAAATATTAAACACGTGCCAGAATTCTATTCAATATGTGTAAAGTAAACACTTAAAACACTATTTTACGCCTATCAATTTGCTATATCAGTTACGGCTTGTCATGGGCTAGAAGAAGTTGTAATAAATAAACATCCAATAATAGGAGTAAATGTCCATTACAGATATTCAAAGATAGTGACTATTATTACCTTGATGGATCGGATACCAGCGTTGCTAACTGGATGAGATATGTCGCCTCAGCATATTCCCTTTCCGTCATGAATCTTGTTGCTTGTCAACATCAAGAACACATTTACTTTTACACAATCAGGTAAATAATGTTATTAATGTTCTAAAAGTAGTAAATTTCACTGACGTTAAAAGAACAGAGTTTTTTTTTGAAAATAGTTTTAAACCATAAATATCTAATTACAGAGACATCATGCCTAATGAAGAACTTATGGTATGGTACTGTAAGGATTTTGCTACAAGGCTTGGTTATGACATTGATCCTGAAAGAGCAACTTATTCAATATGTAAGTTAAAATACTAATAACATCTTTTATACCGAATTTTTTACTTTAATTGACATAAATATATGCTCTTATGTCAAACAAAATTATCACGAAATATATGCTGTAAAAAAATTTATGACACAAACTAAAACATTTTCTTCGGAATTATCACGTTTATTTAAATTAACTGAACAATTTTGTTTAAGGCAAGGAAGAAACAATAAAAAAGGCGTATGGATTGCCACCTGCCCCTGTGCATCCTGAGATTGCTTTTAACCACATGAAATATGTTCTCGGTCTGACAAATGCTAAAGATCTTTTAGAGGCAGAAATCCCTAGCAGGAGAAGAAAAAGAGAAGCGAGTGATAAATTACTACATGAAGATCAAATCATGTTACAACGTGAAGACCCCAGAAATGTAATAAAAAATGAGAGATCTATCGTAAGGTCAGATATCGCCACAAATTTCATACACCCGAAATCAGAGAGCCCGAATCATAATGAACATCACTCACTTTCACCTAGCAACTTAATGCAACCTCCATCACCGGTTAAAATGCATAGAGATAATCAAACGTTAATAATTCATCAGCACAAAGAAAGCACATCGCATGTTGTTATACATCAACTTGATAATTCAAGATCACATAGCAATCGATCCCCTGCTCAAATTCAACATACGAGGGATATTAGGGGACCATCTCCGTTATCACAAAATAATCAAGACAAACTTGGAAGTAAATCTCCCAGTTTTCCTCATTGTGTACCATCACATTATGAGCACCAACTGACACCTACTGATGGTTCAGTTCGGTCAGATGAAGGTTATCATAGCAATGGATATCACGATGAATTTACTCCCCCAGAAGATTCGAGTGACTCCGATGTAGAAAATTATGTTCTAGACTGTTCAAATAAAACAAACGAACCAAAAGAAACTGTTATTGTTCAAAAAATTGATCAGGACATGCATAGGAATGAATACAGAAAAGTTAAAATAAAAATGCCAAGAGCTTATCAATACCAGAATCACAAAGACATGGATTGTGAAAGTGAAAAAGAAATGATTATAGCCGAAGACGTTATGCACACCTCGCCTCAAAATTTATCTCCAACCCGAAGAGATCCTGCGAGTTCTACGGTTATCGTTCTAGAGTCCTCGCAAAACACAGTAGTACCTTTAAGTAAGCCTTACTATGAAGACGGTACATTATCGCCGTCACCACAGCCAGCTTTTATGAGATACTCGCCTCCAGATACAAGAATACTTGAAACAATACTGACCGGAAATAGGATTGATACAAATAATAATGACCCAAATAGAAGACAACCAAATGCTACTCCACCACCATCATCGCCCACAGAAATGGCGTACTCTTACAAGAAAAGTCAAAGATATGGCAATGCTTGCAGTCCTGATTCCAGTTCAAACCTCACGCCTTTGCCATCTTTACTGCCGTTACCACAACAGTTACCTACACCTAATTCAGTTTCGGTTTATTCTTCTTCACCTCCTCATACTATTCCGCATACTACAGAAATTCGTGAAATACGAGAAATAAGGGAAATAAGAGAAACGCGATACGAAAGCCACTATCCTAATTACTCTTACAGTTTATATTCTCCACCTAACTCTACAATAATTACACAGCTGGGATCGCCACCAACTTCTTACTCTCCTACAATTTCATCTTCTCATCAATATGAAAGGGCTCCAAATGCTCAAGCTAATCACCATTATCCATCTTCGACTAGTGTTATAACTTTGAAAAATTGCTCTCAATTGAGCTTAATTCAAAATTCTAATATTAATGGGCAGTTAGTACCACAACATGGTAGTCTAAGTCCTGATGGAACATGCAGTCTAATGGCACCTATGAGCCCTAATTCACAATCATCTCGTGGATATAGAAGTCTGCCTTACCCATTAAAGAAAAAGGACGGGAAAATGCATTACGAGTGTAACGTATGCTGCAAAACATTTGGTCAACTATCTAATTTAAAGGTCCATTTACGAACACATTCTGGAGAACGGCCTTTCAAATGCAACGTTTGCAATAAATCCTTCACACAGCTGGCTCACCTTCAGAAACATCACTTAGTACATACCGGAGAGAAACCACATCAATGTGATATTTGTAAAAAACGATTTTCATCAACATCTAATTTAAAAACACACCTGCGGTTACATTCAGGACAGAAACCATATGCTTGTGATCTGTGTATGCAAAAATTCACACAATTTGTCCATTTGAAACTTCACAAGCGACTGCACACAAATGACAGGCCATACGTTTGTCAAGGATGTGACAAAAAATACATCAGTGCCTCCGGACTACGAACTCACTGGAAAACGACAAGTTGTAAGCCCAACAATATTGAGGAAGTACTGGCCATCACGAATGCAGCAAACACCGAATGCATAGGTGAGTTCAATCAACGTAACAGTCACTTATCGCAGTATTTTATTTTAATAGATTCGAATTTCGTAATTATTTTCACTTTTATCACTTTTCACATAAACTAAATAAGGGTTTAAATATTTATAATAATTTAAATGATTCTTCTATAATATTATGTCTATTCGCGAGAGTAAAATGAACGCGATGCACTTTCTCTTCATGGGTGAACCACAACTTTCACTTGCGCTCTCGCTAAACGCGGCCGATTTCATTTTCGCGTGCACTTTGCAGGTAACATCGACAAAGACTGCCAAGAAAGAGAGGGGCACGAAGCATATGAAGTCCACTCTGCTACGCAGGGAGGAATGGTGGGAACCGGTGGGGCAAGAGTGTCAATTTCGCACAATGAAGCAATAATGGGTGGGCAAGCGCACACCACCACACCGCATCTAGCAGGCCATGGGCAGCTTTCACCAGGCCCGGGTGTTTCACAGTATCGTGGATTAATGCCTCCTGCTGATCACGAACAACAACACTACGGTTCAGCGCAGAGTGAGTCTCGGCCGAGTGTTATAGAATCAAACCAACCGCTCATCATTGAGTGCACTTGATTATCACAACCAATGCTGCCTCAGTCGCAGCCATCTCGTCGGACGTAATTTTCCCCGCCGTATTGGGTGATTCCAGACTTGTGATCAACCGAAAGTATTTTAATGTGAAATAACAATCGTGATTAATTGTTTGGATCGTGTTATATAAGGCTATGAGATTAGATACGAACATTTATTACTAGGCTTTTGTATTTATAGCGTTAGTACGTTGTATACGTATAAGTACTAAGTACTGTATCGTATGCATTAAATTAGAAAGTAAGCCTATTTTATTAAGCTTTAGTATATTTTTATTAGGGTCTGCAACTTCCCCTTGATACTAATGCTCAAGTGTTTTTTTTAATTCTATTGTAAATAGGGCATTCTGACATCGACTAATATAATTTATGTGAGTGTTTTTTTAATGTAAATATCTTGTAAATATTTAAATTTAATTTTTTTATCATATCTTACACTATCATAGTAAGTATCGTATAAAACCTGCAGATACTATATAGTTGTTATCTTTGTATTTGATTAGCAGCAATACATCGTTATAACGTAAATTGCTTAAATTTCACCAAAGAAGGTCTTAGCAGCAGTTCATACCATATACATCGGATTTAATATTTTCAAACAACTCCAAAACAACGTACACAATTAAGACAAACAATTTCAAATAAAATCATCCCATTTTTCCATTATATTATGAATCCTAGAATTTTTATCTCAAATTAGTAGTTAAGTGCCAAAAGCGCGTTAATATTTTAATAATTTAAGTTGTCTAATGACATATTCGTAAAGTATTTTTAAAACGTTGTTCCTAATGAATTATCGGAGTACGCGCGTATATGCATCAAATTAATTCTAATGTTATTTAGATTAGAATGGATGAACTTTGTACATTATCCCTACGCTAGAACAAATGGTGCTTCACGTCGTAGAGTAGTAGTCGCTCCGTCAGTCATACGAACTGACCGACATTTACTACATGTAATTATTATTCACCGAGTTTACTAGTTACTATTTTATATTCCAAATTTCGATAATTATGATTCTCCTACTCGAAAAGGCTGAGATAAATATGTAGTTTGAAGATTGGCGTGTGTAATTTAAGACACTGGTTCTCATTATGTGTAAGCAATCGGTCGTATAAATAACAATTTTGGGTATATCTTATACGTCATGTAGAACCAACTGTTTTGTATATTTCTATTGTTAGTAACGTAAGATTTTTACATGCAATCACTTATAAATTTAATATCCGTATATTTTATAACAAGCATTTACCTACAAAGCCGATTTTTTTGTATCAATTGCCGTTGTTATAAAGCCAAATATTTCGCAAGAATATATTTCCAAGTATTTGTCATCATGATTTCTATAGTATTTTGATATGTATTAATGATTATTTTATGCTTGTCAATACTTCATGATAATTGAATATTTTTCACATATTTCTATATCTATTTATGAAAAAAATATTTTTTCTCTATACGTAGGAGTGTTTGATGTGTTATATATGATGTAATTAATGTAATCTTTAGAATCTCCGTGATTATAAAATTGTAATTAGAATTCTAAATGAGCATTATAGCTTACAAACTAGTATATAACCATCAGTGAACGCTGCAGATATTGATTTTTATATTGTCAAATTAAATTTAATGTTTGGTGATAATGAACTTTTGATAATTTACATTTTTATACTCTTAAAGTTAAATGTTATCTGTGAATCAAATTCTTCCTCGTTATGCTTGTATTTTACTTCCATGCGATGTTATTTATTAGTAATATTATTCGGCACTGCTATAAATATTTTTAATACTTAAAGTGTAAACGCTACAATGCATGTTCTTGTTAGTAACTTATCGCCATTCCTTGTATTGTTCATGTTTTACTTGAATTTTATAGAAACATATGTATTTTTGTACTTTGTATTTTTGTTTTAGTGATTAAACCGTTAAATATTATATTTTTACATTTGAACAGAAGGATATTTATATAAGAATGTCAGCGCACAAATTGTGTCTCAAATAACTCCATATCAGAACTAAAGAACACAGAATAAAACGCTCAAAAAACATACATAGTAGCTTGTATAACTATTCTTCTGTGAAAGGAGGGATAAAGTTAGATTTCCGAGGCATCATGGCGTTTCATCAACTTCATTGTACCTTTGTAAATATACAGCTCTGTTTCAATATCAGTTTAATATTATAATTATAATAATCAGTCATTATACGAACGTAAACTTTGTAACAATCTTGTATAAAGTTGTACCTAAAACCTAAGAATAGTTTGTTCTTAAATTATAAGTACAATACCTAGCATATGGCCAAGTAAGCAATATATCACTGTATTTGATAATCTCTGCTAAACACAAAGGATTGTACGCTTTGTGACGACGAAAAAATTATTATAATTATTTAATACGCCAGAAAATAAATACTCACTGTAATGGCCTGTAATTTTGTACACCTGATAATATCATTTACACCAAACCGATTAAAACAGGAGTTAAATATAATTATGGTTTTATTATCAAACCTTTACTTTATTATACATTGACACAATACAAACATCATAACTTTATACAATGAAAATAAATAAAAGAAATAGATATTATATACAATAGATAATAAATTAAAAAACACACCGAAGAGATAGATGAGACCTCTTTAGTTAAAATGAAGTAACATTATTAGACATTTAATCTTTATGAACGTCACATTTCTTCATGTGCGTTCTCATGTTGGATGACTGTGTGAAAGCCAGTTTGCAGCGTGGGCAAGTATAAGGTTTGTCGCCAGTGTGGAAGTTGAGGTGAGACTTTAAGTGATGCTTCTTGGTAAACGATTTCGGGCATATCGTACAAGCGAACGGCTTCACTCCTGTAAATTATTGTGATTTAAACATAGATCGCATCGTCATTAAAAAGATAGATTGACGTTGTCTGATCGTAACATGAAATGTAATATATCAAAATAAAATAGTAGCTACTCTGAACATTGTGTTTGTTCTTGTAAGAAAATTATGAATAGATCTCATACTTTTCAATACAATCGGCGGATCGAATCACGTAGTCCTGATGGTGCAGTTTCAGTCATATCATTTTGTTATCTTTATAATGTCTAGATGATCGTTTTGTTCTTAACGTACCAAAAGACCATTCTATTTTATATTAAAATTATAGACTACATAATATATATACCTGTATGTAATCTCAAGTGGAGGGTCATATTAGATCTATCAGCGAATCTCTTGCTGCAATGCTGACATGCGTACGGTCGCTCCCCGCTATGGGTCCGTTGGTGCTGCTTCAATAACATCTTGCGTGAGAAGGCTTTACCACATTCATTGCATACGTGGGGTTTGACGCCTGTGAGTTACACGATATATGAATAACATTACTATGTATATAGTAACGTTTATGTACAATTATAAAATAACCTGGTACACGATCTGTATCGATGATAATTTTACACGAATTTTTTATACTTTTATCTAAAGTATCTGTTTTCATTATAAATTCTTAAGCTTTTAGTGAATTTTAAAAGTAAACATAGTTAAAATATTAAAATTGTTTATGTTTTATACTTGAGGTAATCTTAATACCAAGACTTTTTTATTATAGCTTATGACTAGCAGCCTCGACTATAATAGGGAAAGCTGTATAATAAGTATAAATATTATTTCGTATATTGTTTAAGTTGTAGTAATTAAATATTCAAATTTACTCAGAATTTTCTTCGGCACACAATACAGTCATAAATTTATATTTCCTATATACATTGTGAAAGTGTGAAATATTTAAAGAAAACACGCCATAATCGCGCTTTTAGTATGAAAAATGTTACAGCTAAAGAATGTTACCTCTCTACGTGACCATCAATTTATCCACATGACGTAAAGTTATTATTAAAATTAATCGTCTACTGATTGTTGGAATCTTCATAAATATTACGTGACTAATGATATTAGTGTCGCTAAACTGTGTGAACGCAATTTTATTTTCATATTTTTTCAAAGGATTAGATTTTAAAAATACGTGTGATCTTGGTCATGTATTCTTGTTCCGTAATATCTAACATTGATAGCGCATACGTTGAAAACGTAAGAGTCACGGTAATAAATTGTTACGTACAAATGTCGAATTGATATTCACCTGTATGTATACGAACATGCATGTTGTAAGCAACCCGTTGATTGAACGATTTCGGACACATATTACACTTATACTCCTTACGGTTTCTGAAAATATAAAAAAATATTATGGACGGTATCGAAAAATATGTTTTAATTCAAACATTTTGTACTTACTTGTGTATTTTCATATGGCTACTGAGATATCCTTTATCATTGAAGAATTTCCCGCAAACAGGACAAGTTGTGGCGAACTCCTTTGTACCACGATGCACTGACATATGATATTTATAATTACGTAATTGTGAAAATGTTTTATGACACTCAGTACAGGTGTAGCGAGACGATTTAGATCCGGTCAAACGTTCGTCTCTGTTGTCTGTAACCTTCTAAACAAAAATTGTTATTGATAATTTATTTATTATCCCTTCTCAATGCATTTTTTATAGTATCATGATATGTAAGATTATGGAGAGTACACATTTAAACAAGAGCAAATGTTTCGGACACTTCTCATTTTTAATTATTTTATATCTACATGATTCAGACGTTTCAATTCCTAAAGCATCTACAAGCACGGGCAGACGAGATGAAACTTTCATCTCGTCTCTCTGACTGTGAAAAACGCGTTTAAACGCGTTTAAAAAACTTAGTTTCGTTTATTTTATAGTTATTCAAACAAGTTCGATGAAAAAAATAATGGTTAATAGTTGATATGCAGCAACTTAAAATCAATATGAAATTGAATAGTAGATTAATTTAAAACGACCATTAAAGGTAGTGAACACGAATAATATTAAATTAATTATGGTGAACGGTACCATCGTGTAACTGTGAGCGGAGTGACGACACTATATTTTTGGTGCTAGTAATAGCTTGCATTCTATTCGAAATTAAGCACATTTTAATACAAAAAAAAACTTACGTCTTTTGAAACACTCTGTTTCATTTCTTTTATATTGCTCGTGGCCTCATTATTATTGTTCTCAGTCTTGGTAGATTCAGTATCATTGTTGTTTTTATCATCAATCGAAACACCGTTTTGTTTTGACTGCGTGATACAAATAAATGTATTAATTTTTATAATAATATGCGACTCATTGTTATTTATCTTACATATAAAATCAAATGCGAGATTTAACCAAATAAAAATATCAAATTCTTATCTCGAGAAGGCTCTTATAGATACGTAAACTTTGCATGGTAGGTACTTCACATTTTATACAGATTTAAGTTGAGATGCCCTACACACACACATATATATATATATATATATACGGTTGTAATTTGGGAAGTGTATTATTATTAATCACTTCTCTTAATTATGTGTTATTCAGTGAAGTATTAAATAATACACAATAAAAATGAAGGAAGAAACTAACATATATATAATATATGCTCAATGATATATTATATATACTTACAACTTTTATTGTTAGTTTGTTATTAAGCTTACCTGTGTACTTTTATCTTTATCTAGCTTCCAGTCCATACGTTTCTTAGCATAAGGAGTGAAAGTAAGCGACAGCCGAGGTCTCCAAGGGCTCTGTAATACCTCATTAAGTATCGTCACTCTATTAACACCTTCTTTGCTTTTATTAAATTCACTATTTGCTTCTGATACCCTAGACACCCCATTTTGCATATTTTTTGTATCTAAATTTAAACTATGCTTAGAAATTATATTACAATTTATAGAAGTATGTTCTTGATCGACAGTTGTTCTTGATATCTTTTCATCTTGGATGTCACTGAGGTCATTTTTTTCAGTAATCTTCTCAACTCCCACATTAGTTCTGTTTTCTAAGTACATACCAACAAGACCTTCAATATTTTCCTTACTTGTAATTTCATAACGTTTTGTGTTACATAAAAAGTTAAAATTATCCCTAGAACCTATGTCAAAATTAGTTTCTGTGGCCACTTCCTTGTGATGTTCGGTATTAGAATTCTTCTCGAGAAGCGATCCTGGTTCACGATAGCCTTCATTTGATATTGCGAGCACGCCCTCTGTAACACCGTTACCATTACGGTTCAGACTATATGTCTCAATAAATAAATCACGAGAAAATGGCTGGCTTTGTCGGTCTTTAAGAGATTTCAGATATCCGAGCCGGATTTCTTTGGTCTTATATAAATTTGAATCTATATTACTTTGGTCTAAATTTACTTTATCAAACCGACGCCTTACATTAGATTTTTTCTGAATTTCTTTCCTTAAGGTCACTTTATCTTTGGCGGTTATATTTTCTTTTTTGAGTGTATTATCACCCTCAAGAAGAAAATAATTATTAATTTTTGAATGTTTCATTAAATCTCTCGTATCAACGAATACTTGCAAAGCGTTCATGATATCCAAAAATGTATGTAATTGGTGTTTGCTGATGGCTACTTCACCGTTGTAGATATAATGAAGAACGGAAGACATAGTATCAAAATCGAATTCCGGCATAACAATAAACGCTGGCGAATCTTCTACTGGACATGAAAGAAGGATTTTCTGTAAAAATAAGGCATTCTATACAACAAACGTGAATATGATTAAAATATCAGGATATTAGCATTAACCATGTAATCTATATAATATTAAACATATTTAATATTATGCTATTATGCTATTCTCATGATACAACCTTAATTTTTAGTATGGACCCACCCTGAGAAACTTGCTGACGCTTGCCAGAACTGCTCGGTGAGCACTGAATACCCGACCACCGCACAATAAAAATACATCGCACCATTCTTCACACGAGAGCCATTCACACATCTGTCAACAATTTAGAACGTACCATTAATTAAAAATGACAGAATCAAACGAATCATTAAAATTAATAAGTAAACATTTTTAGTTGCATCATTATTTATATATTATTGTATTAATTTTTCCTGTACTTTTAAATTTCGACATTTCTGTAACTTTAATCGTTTCACTCCAGCGACAAAACGAGAGGAAAGCGCGAAGAACATATTTGTACAATACACGATACCTTTTTAAATAGTTAAAACGTAAAAGAGATGTCATTAGCAGCTATTTCCTACATATTAGGGGTTTTGAGATAATAGTAAACTGAATTTCTGAATATGAATTGTCCTAATCCTTCAGCATAACGTATATTAAGCACCACTGTAGGATTAACAGAACCTTAATAGAGAAAGTTTTACAGAAAAAGTGACCTTAAATAACTGTGAACAGAAAGGTTAGATCTATTTACTATATTTGATAAGTGTTGGTACCGTTAACTACTTTATAACCAGAAATTGTATAAACAGTTTCCTGTCAATAATTTAGAGGAGCCGCAACAGTAATTTGGTAAATATTGAGACTAGACGAACGACAACGAACTGTGCTTATGGCACACTTTTAATATTCTTCAACTTTGAGCAAATAGACGACAACGCACACACGTCTGAACTTAAAAAAAACACAGAGGAAAACGGGCTCTCGCATTTTGAATAGCACCAACGTGAAAGTCAATAAGCAAATACATCTTATCAACCACATAAAAAACTAAACGAATCAAAAGGAATAAGAATTCATTAAGATACGAAGATACATATTATTAAATATTACAGATTGCGGAACTGAATTTGTTGTTGCTATAATTTGAAGTGTTGGAGTTTTGATAGACGTTATGCCAAACTATCAAATTAAAATTAATCAAATAAAACGTTCGATGAATTCAACACACAAAAGCGTTAATTCATCGCTTTAATTACGCAACGCGTCATTGTTGAATATTCCTTTTATAATGGATTAAGTATTGAACATTGCTAGAGGAAGACTTGAGACGTCCCTGTAGCTAGAAGTCTAATACTGTGACCTTAAAATTAGTTAGATGCTATGATACACTTAAAGTTAATATTTAGCGATTCTATTAGCAATTGATAGAGTTATTTTATTTTGAAATATGAACGAAAAAAAATTTTTTGAGATTTAGGAACGTAACTAATATTTTGTTAGAATTAATTTAAATATAATTTACTTTTTTGTTCTCAATTTTGAAGTATACAAACACAAAACTAATTATTTAGAAATATAATTAATTTAAATATATTTTTTACAATTCCGTTTTTTTTTATATTTAATAATAAATTATTTCACCTCCCTTAGTAGAACAGAAGAAAAAAATTAAAAATTGTGACAATAATTTTTTTGATAACACTTTTTACTTACGATTAATATGTTAAAACCAAAAAAATCCAAGTATTAGTTTCACTATGTTACAACAATGTCCCAACAAGTCGTGTGCGTCTGAAGCGGCACTACCAAATGCGGCGAGGTCCTAGTGATAGAGAGTTCACCTCTCCTCTTGATTCGTAACGGTCTACACGTTAATACAAGCTTCTAATTTACCTTTATTGTCGCTTTTACATTCACACAAATGTCATAATTATTCTTGATATATCTATTTTGATGAAAGCTTGACCTAAAGCTTTAACTATCTACAATTCGACTCAACACAGATTACGTAAATTTCACAATATAACCAATAATCGAAAATGTTTGAGTAAAATAATCTTGTGAGCATTAATATAAGAAATTTCACACTTTTCTTTAATGGTCTCTACCGATAACTTCTTAATTTAAATCGAATTTCTTTTAAAATAAAATACCTTTATTGAGAATTTATTCCTCGATTTTAACATAGTAGATGGACAACTTATAAATTAATTTTATTTATATCAATTGAAACTTTTTATAATTTGAATAGATAATAAATTATAATTTGATTCATGGTGTACATATATGTATATTATTTTAATAACGGAAATAATTCATGCGTAGCTGAGACATAAAATTTGCAGTGGTTGGCCATAAATGAACATTAATGCTGCCATAAGTGTTAATTCTCGGAAAAAGGGTAATTAAACACACACATAATAAGGTCTTTAAACTTTCTACGTTGAATTACTTATTTACATATGTTATAGTGAAATGTGATTTATTGTGATAAGCGCAACACAAAATTATTTACAAGAATTCAGTATTGGCGTCAATAATAAAAACATCAAAGCACTTGAGGCCTGAACGACTAACAAATACAAAAGGTTTCGTAGAATTTACATTAATTATCTAACCGGTTACGGTATATAGCTACGTTATATTTTAGAAATTAAAGTTGAAAAAATAATTAACAGGAAACATCCAATGCAAAGGTCTTTGAACGCAGTCACAATAACACTAGCAGTTCCGTTTCTGCATTTAGGCAAAGCTTTGATTAGTCTTTAATTTTAGTTAAAATTATAACGTGTATTAAGTAAGTTTATATTTTAGTTTTGACATTATAGTGTCCATTCGTCTAAAAACTTATACAGAATGCATTCAAATGTACCTATCTTAGCCAGTGATACTGAGAGTATAATAGTTAAAATGTTCTCTTGTATGTCCAAATTAGTTTTTTTCTTACATACGTAATACCGCAAGGAGCGATTTCGTTAAGCTTCTGTGCTTAGATGACTTTACTAACAAATGGGTATGTATTATATAAAAATTTAAAAAATTCATGCTTAGACTGCTATATTTTTTTATTTCTATTTATAATTTCATTACACTGTAATTTACCTAAATCATATAGATAAAAACTGTTCATATTATTTAAAGAAAAACTACACTTGTTTTGCTTCTACAAAAATTACGGTAGGTTACTTTGTTTCGGTCACAGGAAATTATTAATTGAATGTATTATTCTTGTACAAGATATACAACAATTTAAATTAACCAACTCATTAAAATACGAAAAACATACGAATACAGCTAATAAGATATTTATTTTCTTTGTTTTTAAAAACTAAAAACAGTAATTCCATCCACTAACAAAAGAACAATTATTCCACTTTTGATTGAACGAACGAACTTTACGATACACTGTCTCGTTTACGATAAAGTGTCGCGAGGCGAGCCGAAATCTACCGAATAACATTAACTTTACTTGTACTACCTCAGCTGTAATGCGACACTCGACAAATTCACGAAAAAGTTTAAGGTGATACAAAACCTAAAGCAATCATACGTACTATTGCGTTACTCTTGTGAATTAGATACTAACTATTTAGTTGATAAAAATATCATCAAATCTTACATTACATAAATCTGAAGCAAGATTTGAAAATACTACAAAAGTTCAAGTGAACTCGTGTTAAAGAACGAACTTTATGAAGTATACTTATGAATTATGTAGGCGGCTTGCGCCATGTCGCAATAGTGGCGTCAAGCATTTGTAGCTTTATTCTTCCCACGTTTAAATAATTAATATAATATTATCATTCTCGATAAAAAAAAAAGAGAGCAACTGCTTGAAAAATAAATGCATATAAAAATAAATATTGAGGTACAAGCATATACAATACTGCATTTTAGTTTCGCATGATCTAGTGTATAATTTGGTTAATATATGTTTTAGAAGAAAACAATCGCAAGCCGGTTTCACTCATTGACAAGGGTTCCATAATCTGAAACATTTTTCATGATGTTGGAAACAATTTTGATTGTTTTAATAAAGACTAATTTCCATAAATAGACATGCATGTATGTCTATCATACTGGCAACGGGTGTTTGGGTGTAGTTTACTGACTATATGCATAAGGTCAATATCTTTTTCCCAAAAAAATAAAAAATAAATTTTTTTGTCAATCAAGAATTCAGTCCATGTATTATCACTTAAATTTTAAAGTCCTAAACTATTTATGGTTCAAAGGATGTAGGACATAAGATAGTAGATCTCCATTACCTTAGAAAACAGGGTTCAAAAGTTCAAAAATAAATATTTCACAAGCATAGTTGATTAAAAAATTCATTTCCTCAGAATTATTATTTTTTTAATTCGACTATATAGTGCTTGACTATCCTGGCACACAAAAACAATGTTTGTACACCGGGCTCCACCTATCTACGAGCATCTTTTTTGGATTCGCTAAATAAGAATTTCAAGTCGGTTTAGGCTGACCCTACAATTTCGAGTAAATTGCAAAAAAATCAAAAAAATAGGGAAGATTCGAAGTTTTGGAAAGAAAAAAATTGGACATCTATGGGAAGCATATTTTTCAGGTACTTTGGTCTGTTAAGTACTAATTTTGATCTTAATTTAATCATAAACTTAAATATTGTTATTCATTTTTAACGGACCTCAAATTACAACTCTATTTGAGGATACTAATTTTGTGGGTAAAATAAAAAATGCCGAGATTGCAGTTTGGGTGGGTTCAAAATAGGTGTGACTTATCTTTTTGCAAAAGAATAAAAATGAAAATAACAGGACAATAGTCGAAGAATTAGTGGCAAATTACAAAAAAATATGATGCTTAATGAATTACAGTTAGTAGAAAGTCTTGGGGAGTAGCATAAAGAACAGGGAGAACATTTTCATCAAGACCTAAGTGAAATGGAGACTAGGTATCAATGAAATTGAAGTATCAACATGATACTATTGTTGAACAAGAGATATTCCAAATGAAATAACAACGAAAAAATACATTCCGTAGATCATTAGAAAATAAAAAAATTCGATTCCACCTGAAAACTGTTTAAAAGTTAAGAAAATAATTCTTCTAATTCTGTTTACACATAATTTTAATACATTTTAAAAAAAATTATGCTTATTCAGATTTTAATCTTGTATTTTGTAAAAAAAATACAAGAAATTTGTATAATTGTGTTTAAAAGATATTTTCAACTTTTTCAGCAGCAATTTTTTTCTATTTTAGCAATTTTATACAATTTTAATAATGTTTGAGAGGACTATGGGTTTAATGCATTTTCTAAAAATTGAAGGCTGTACGGCCTAAACTGACTTTTGTAATTTTTAGTCGGCAGGTCAAACAACATGCGCGTATATAAGAGGGGCCTGGTGTACAGACAATTTGTTTTTTGTATACCGGTGCTATCATTCCATTCATTGAAAGGTGGAAATGAATTCGAATTTGGTGAAAGCATCATCTCAAAAGCAGCCTATTCACCCTTTTTCTGAAGACACCCAAAATATAACTCAAAGAAAACACAAGAAATATAAAACAAATATATTTTTATTTGTATTACTGATGATATGTATTCTCTATAAGGATAATATCACATATATAACAATGTAAAATATAGCTATAAGTTACATTCATCAAACATGTTACTATCCATAAAATCGATACCATCATTGTTATTTACAAAGCATTTGAAATAATTGCCCTTATTAGAATCATAATCATATTGCATACATATACAATAACAAATGCTTTTGCCGCATCCCCTACATTTATGAGTATGTTTTGATGTTATTTTACTATTAAATTCACAGTCAACAAAATTTTCTAATACATGATTCACTTCTACATCTCCGTCAAACAAATCCAAAACATATTTTTTTATGTAGATATCAACCTCATTGAAATCACTCAGGTTATTAAATTCTTGCTTTTGTTTCTTTGTGAGTATTTTTCCGAGCATGAAAACTAAATGATGATGGTAACATTGGAATGTTATTTTATCATCACTTGAGTCTTTTAGGTTCATCCAATGTTTCACACAGTAAAGGGGGGTTTTATTGGCCCCTGTAAATAAAGCTGGATTATTTAAAATACCATCGGCTACCATAATTCCATCACAATTCAATGTTCTGTATAACTGTTCTGCATCATATAATGATTTTATGCCACCATTGGCAACAACTGGTATTTTAACCAAATCACAAACCTCCTTCAACATATCAACATCAATATTATCCCCACTTTTCTGTAGTGGAGTCCTTCCATGTACTGTCATGAAATTTACTCCACACTGTTCCAACTGTTGACACATGGTAATTGTTTTCTTTAAATCCTGAAATATTCGTACTTTGACTGACACACTAAAATGGCTTGGTAAATTATTTCTCACACTTCTTAATAAATCATGAACTAACTCTGGTCTAGAAAGCAAAGCACATCCATAGCCATCCTTCATGGCCCATCTCTGCGGACAACCACAATTTAAGTCAACACCATCGGCATATGGATAAATTAATTGAGATGCATCCACAAAATCATCCACATTATTAGCAGCAAACTGCACAATTAAAGGAGTATCATTGGAAGTTGTTATGAATTCATTTGACCTAGCTTTCTCGTTTTGGCAAAATGAATCAGCTAATATCATAGGAGTAAAGCACAAGTCAACCCCATAACTGAAAAACAATATAAAAAATATAATAAAATTACTAGCATTTACAAAAAAAATACCAAATGAATGTAATTTAATAGAATATCATATCAACTCACTTTTTGACTAAAGTCCTAAATTGAACTTTGCTGTATCTAACCATAGGCGCACATATTTTTAAAAAAGTATCTCTACGTTTAACATCCTCAAATAACTCAATAACATTTGTCCTCATCTTAAGTTATTATTATCATTTTTATTGGTTTCAGCTTAAAGGCACACGACTTTATATAATGAGAAAGTATATGTGTATTGTGTACATAACTTTAACAAACATGTGAATTCGATTTCTGACTTTTGACATACTTTATGAATTGGTGATTTCAAAGAGTAGAACGACACCAAATGATATGAAAAATGTTTAAAAAAATAAACTTTTATAATTGTCCTTGTTCAAAAACTCCTTTCAAATTATAACGCCGCTTAAAGAAAGTAATTTTTTTTTGGGATGCTATAATTCAAAAATAATAATAAGATTTATATCGAATCATATAGCAACTTATCTTATGTACAATATATCGTGAAAGCTTGTACAGCAACGGAAATATTTGTAGAATTCATATTCATATGTAATACTGTAACAAATGCTTTCACAAACCTATCTAAAATACTTAAACTAAAAACTATCTAAAAGGTATGGAAAAATCTATCTTTTTCAGGAATGTAATTTCAAATTTTATAAAGCCCATTTTACATATACAGAGTTTTTTTGGTCCTTATAAATACTTATTTGTTTTCTTACAATAAATACATATATATAAAAAAATACTTTGTGTAGTTTTCTTTGTAATTCAATTTATTATATTAGGTTGACATTAGTATTTATCTGTTAATCTAGGCTAGGTACCTATTGAGTAGGTGAAACGTCAAATGTCAATGTTTGAAAATGTGAGTAAAAGTTGCGGTTCGCTTACTTTATATAACCGTATGAGATATTTTTAAGTTAATATTTCTAAATACAAATTATACTTTCGTGTATTATAAACAGTTGTATTACTGAATTCAGACATAAGTTTTGGGTTGAAATGGTTGATGAAGATCGACTCCAGCGAATAAAAGGTTTGTTTACAAAATATAAGTTCATGCTGTAAACATGACATAAAATAACTATGTTGTTTCTTTTTAGCTGGTGCATTCCTAGCTTCGGTTGCTGGATTATCTGCATTAATCGGCTTTGGCGCAACTTTATCAGTTGCAAAAAAATCTGACCCCAAATATTTTAATAAAGGTACTATTGACTTTATACAAAATTATTAATTATTTAAAACAATAAAATGAAAAAAAATTGTGGTTTCTGTTTTCTTCAATTTTAATGTACTAATTACAGCTATACACTCATTATATATTGATATATACTTATTTTTCAAGGGTTACATAGTTCTGCTGAATTAGCCGATGCTGGAGCTATACTAGCATTACGAGCTCTTGGCTGGGGTACTCTTTATGCAATAGGTGGCACAACATGTTTGTGTTATGGTATATGGAAATTGTCTGGGGCTAAAGATGTAAGTTTCCATGAGAATTCAGTGACAATTGTTACCAAATGACACAATAATGTTGAATATTTTTTATTTCAGTTAAAAGACTTCAGAATGAAGATGGGAAATTTATTGCCCGTTCTACCAAGAAACAATCCTCCTCAATCAAGAACAGAATTTAACGGAATGAATGATTTATTGACATATATAGCAGAAGAATATGGGAAAAAATAGAATAACATAGATTTACGATGTTTTATTATTTTATTGTAAATACTTATAGTTATTTATATAAGTGCCTAAGTTGTTAAGTCTTGTTTGATTAAAAATTCCTCTTTATATGACGGGCCTTCATTGCAACTTTCCCTGCAAGTATAAACAGCTAACACACCCCAGTCAATACTGTTAAATTCAATTCCAATGTTTATGAAGTTTAGTAATTGTGGCATTATCTAGAACCAAAACAAAATCATAACAATGTTATTTGGGTATAAAACAATAATTTTCTGCTTCTTTAGTAAAAAAAACTTACTTGAAACTCAAAATGCCTTTCTCCATTACAATATTTACAGTTAGGTATAGGAACATTTCCAGAATTTGTGGTGATCCACAGTGGTAACCCAGCCCTATCATACCTCAACACTTGATCGGGATGCCGAGCAATTCTTTTGCTAAACTTATTAAAAGTCTTATCCTCTGGCATACTCCCTGTATATTGTTCTAATTCTTTTTCACTTAAATTATCCATTGTACCAGCTTTTTTGTCTTCTATCATTTTCCTTAGCTTTTCCATCTCCTGATTTGTATCAACATTTGTGGGATCTTCCTACAAATAATTACATATAATATAACTAAATGCAAGTAATTTAGTTTATTTGTAATAAGTAAATGTATACCTCATCTTCTTCATCTACTATGAGCTCCCATTCTTTAAATAGTAAAGATTTTGCTCCTTCAGTCACAACAAAGTTACTATTAGGTGGATCTGTTTGCTAAAAAAAAATCAAAAGTGTAAAACCAACTTCAATGATAATAATTTTTCTTTATATCTGTAGAGGACTAATATTCTACGCCATTTACATACCTGTAAGTTTGGACAATCAATTTTGTGATTTTTCCAATCTAGAATTTGATGTTGACGACTGCAATAATAGACTTTTTTGCATTTCGAGCAGTGAGATGGTGCACTCACACCACAAATGTAACATAATTTAGGCCATTTGTCCATAGGAAAAATCTTTAAAATATAAATATAGAATATCTTAGTGACCTAAGTACATAGCAACTTTTCATTCAACTAAACTAAAAGGCTAAATAAAGCAATTAATTTTGTAAAACATGAAAAATGTAACACAATCCCTGATATCTTGTTATTGATATAAACTTACTTAACAATAAAATTTCTCTAATAATATTTCAGATTTGACTACAAAGGAATATAAGATGTTATTTTAAACATGTTACCACAATCGACTTAATATACAATATTTATGTGAAATTATTATGTATGATTTCATTGTCATAAATAAGAAAAAAAAATCCTCACATTCCCACCTCATTTTCATTTTCTTCATATGGTTCAAATGAATAATAATCATTTTTGCGAGGTATCTGACAACGTAACACCAGTAAATTATCAGAATCATTTGCTTGACAACATGAACCCTTTTTACAAATAAAAATAAAAATTGTGCGGTGAAAGCATTCATCCTTCTCTTCATAAGGGCTGTATACCTGGATAAGGTATATAAATTTAAATAAAGTATAATAACGGAAATAGTCAACATTAGTTTAAACAATACATACTTGACATAAAAATATTAAAGGATCATTGCATCTTTTGCAGGTTAATTCTGATGGATTAGGTAGGTTTTTTAAATCTAGCCAAGCAGGTTTTCCACCAACTTTACTAGGAAAGAATCTTGGATGTAATAACCAATTTGGTTTTTCTTCCAAAAATCCAATATCAATAGCCTTATTTGTCATATTTATCTGGCAAGTAAAATGAAAATTCTGGTTGAAGTATAACTACCGATAACAAAATATTTTCCTCAGAACATAAATGTTATGTTTCTATAATTTTAATTCACCATGTGAAATTCACCATTGAGAAATACCACTCAGTCTGAATTGTCAAATTGACATCAAAATGACAACGTTAGTGGAATATATTTGTTTGAGAATTGGGTTCTCAATTTTTAACCATAACTCGCAGAAAAAATGTACAGATAAGGTAAATTGGAATTATAACAAGATAAAAAATAGGGTATTTTTTCTTATAAAAGGTATGAGCATAAATATTCTTCATTATAATTTTTGATTAAAAAGAAGATAAACTTACGCTTTTGCTGAAGGCTAAAGTAAAACTTCAATAAATCAATTAACACTGCAGGGAGATGCTTGGAAAATTTTCAAGTTAAGTATTATTTTTAATAAATGGTTTTACAATCCTTCTATTAAGGACATTCGAGATTTTTGGTTCATCACGCTTGTATCCAATGAGGAGTGCATCCGGATTGCCAGTCGGAGTTTTTCGAATGCCTAGTAACCCTAAAGGCAATATTTATAAGCCTAAAGGTAATATTTTAAATGGCTCTTACACAGCAGTGCTAATTTGATCCATTAGAAATGTTTCAAATTAGTTATTTTGATATAAGAGGAAAAAATAAGGATTTCTAGAATCTGCAAAGTATTGGGGTAGTATCCCCAAATGGCCATTCTTATGACTATTTTATTTATCATAGTATAAAGATACTATATATTCTTACTTGTTAAGTTATTATTAAAAATTTTACTGTTAAATGTGTGAAAGAAATAAATTTTATAATTTGTTTGATTTATTTTAATTTGTAGGGTTCTTAATGCTAATATAGAAAAACTATGAGACATAACCAAAGAAAATCACAACTATTAACTTACTATTTTGTATTTATGGAAGCTATATAATACATTTATTTTTTTATACATTATTTTATAAAACAGATACAGTATTAAATACATGTAGTTAATAGCATTAACTAATATTTACAAGTCCTTGAAACAACTATACACATTGTAATAATTAAATTAAAAATAATTTAATAAATTGATTAAATGGACAGGCAAAATCTTAGCATTCATTCCTTTTAAACTTCTTATTTGAATCATTAACCACATCTTCTAATTTATTTATCCTTCTACCTTTTAGAAATGAATTGCTGTCACTCTCACTAAGGTTCTGCCGGACACAGTTCACACTGGATGCAGTCTGATTATTTACACCATGTTTTTTATCACTAAAGTTTTTACCTTTATTCACAATTAAAGAGTTTTGAACTAAATCACTAGAGTGCAGTTTAATTGGTATAATTATTTGATTTTCATTGTCACCTTTTTTTCCATATTCCTGTTTAATTTGCACTACAGATCTATTTTCTGAATCGTTAGAGAGTCTTATTGTCTTTCTTAATATTGTCTCTTCACCAAAATTTCTTTTAACTAGAATTTCACCGGATGAAGTTTGTTTTAGAAATGTAACAGTTGGTCCCTCAGATTCCTTGTCATTTTTGTGTACTTTATTTGAAGGACCCTTTTCACAATCCATTCTTTCCTCTGCTTGTTCTTCATTTTCTATTAATTTACCTATAAACAGTTATGACATATAAATATATTTGGAAAGGAAAAATATAAATAAGACAGTAGAACATATATATTCTTACCATTTAATGTTGGGAATGTAATATCAGGCAAAGTTAAATGCGAGTCTGGGTTATATTTGTGCATTAAATTCTTTAACAGTATTGAAATCTCCTCACGTTTTCTTGTTACTACAATTTCATCAAACCAGTTGGCTAACTGTTTTATGGGCAGTGAATAATCCACAATAGGATCCTAAACATGAGATAAAGAAAAAAAAAATTTAAAATATTCTAGATAATTATACAATTCAAACTATGAATATATTACCTTAAAAAAATGTTCTACATATTGTAATAAATATAAGCCACAATCTGTAAAATTGTTTTGTTGAGGAATTTTCGGACAGCTACCTTTAATATTATCTTTGTTGAAAACTTTATGTGGAGATATCTGTAACAAAAAATCATTTAAACCATTACAATAATATTAATAATTATTGTATCTTAAATCTAGTATATTACCTTTGCCTGATATTCACAAGTAAGATAATCCCGTAATGTAGCCACAACTCTGGATCTTGAAGCTCCAGCCAATGAATCAAATATCAAAATACAGGGCCTATAATAACAAGTTTAATTAAAATTATACATAATAAAAATATATATTTGAATAAGGATTTTTCAACTTACTGCTTAATGGGTTCATTTTTTCTAACTACAGGGGTTTCAGGTTTCTTCTCAACTACTTTCTCACTTTCTTCATCGTCAGAATCACATTGCATGTCAAGGTCACTTTCCTTAAATAAGAGGTGAAGATTAAAAAATTTTATGTATTTTATTATACTGGTTGAAACAATTTTATGATATGAGATACTTTTCCAGAAGAACCATTGCTTTAAGTTCATGTAATGTATAAGGATCACTAACTTTTAACAATAATTTATGTTAAGTATAAGATCTAAAAATTTAACATTAGGTTATTTGATATGTATAATTTGTTGAGCCTTTTCACATTTTTATTGGTATGTTTGTAGCTTTTCTCGAAAATCTGTTAATCTCGACTATTTGTTATCACATATAAATAGAATACAAAGTAAAGGTACCTCAGCTTCCGCTTCATCTCTTTCACTAAGATTATCAGAGTCACAATTCAATGTCAATTGTTCCTGTTTTGTCAATGGTGTAATTGTAGTACTACCTATTTGCATTGAGGATTTACGTTCTGCAACAAAAATGATTTATAAACAAATTAAAATGGATTACTAGTAGAAATTTAATTCCCAACTGATATTCAATACCCACCTCTTCTCTTGGTCACATGGGGTATAACAGCTCTATTATCAATCATACTTCTGCACCCATCTAAACTTGGATAACATATGATAGCCACAAACCAATGGCAATTTTCATTTATAGGAACTACTATGAAATCTTTTTCAAATATATTAACATTCTTTGTCCATGTCTTCACCCTCGCATGACGTTTCTGTGCCGGTGTTAAAGTGCTATCCCACTCATGGGGATTTGAGCTCTTATTTACCTTGCTAGGTTTTGTTGTCAGCCTTTTATAAAAAAAGGTGCTAAAGATATGAGTCTTTTCTCTCTGACTAGCTGTTAATATATCATGTACTAAATGTTTTAAATAAAAATCAATTATAACATCATTCAAGAACTGATCTTGGGCTAAGCACATATAGTCTTCTGTGTTGATGGGAATCCCTCCTTTTCCAGGCGGGTATATTAATATTTGCCTGATCTCAGCTGGATTTGTACTAAAATCACCATTTATATATTAATGTTAAGGGTTAAACAAGCTAATTATAGTTATATATAGATAAACATAGTATATTTATTTACCTCTTATTTCCTGAATTAATAGAAGTGCTCATTGATCTTGTTATTAATTTTGAGGTGTTGCTATTTTCTATGGGGCAGGTTCTAACAAGTATTTCGTTTGCTTCTTTAGCAGTAAGCTCCTCCATTCTTTTACCAAATATTGATTTAAAAACAGTTTTCGTCTCTTCAGTTAGAACATCGGGCAGTAAAGTTATTCTTTTGTACGGATCTTCTTTTGATGACGGATTATAAAATTGACCTATTGAAAATTTAAAAAATCTATATTACAATATCTAGTTTTTCGAAATGAGTAATTAAATATAAGAACTAATTGCAATTTTCTTTACTATTCTGTAATAAATACATTTAATATAAACATTACACAAATAACCTGTAACGAAAAGTAACTTCAGTTCTTAATATTTGTAAGAAAAATTTATTGTTGCTTAAAATGATTTATCAGTTATTCAAATAAAGTATATCGATTGTTATAATTAATACATAAATTGTATGAAATACCTGATTCTTCCATCATTTCCAAAGCTTTCCTTATTAATACACCACACTTGTTCATTGTGTATAAAAAAATTACAGGTAGGCCTTTGCCAAAATGTACAAGCATACGCACAACATCTTTCAATGGTATTTGAAGAGCGACATCTCGGTTTTCATTTTTTAATGAGGGAGCAACAATTTTTATACCTTTAGATGATATGTGAACCTGAAAGACAAATATTTAAAGCTGAAAATCATTAAATTTGTATCTTAAATAAATTATGAGACTTCATTATTTTACATTACCTTTTCTTTGGGAGAGTATCTGTATGAACCTATCCTAATGGTTCTGCAATTGAGAAAAGTCTCAATACCTTGTAGATTGTGAAATATCTCTTCTCTGCTTTCATCTACAAAAAATATAGATAATGAAAAAAGGAAACTAAAAATATACATTATGAATTATTCTATATAAATAATATTATTATTGTGAATCATCTGTCATGAATTACTTTAGGATGGTAGATGCTTAGATTTTTGATCCAGTATTGCTTAATATTTAAATATGGCTTGTGTTTATTTGGTAACAAAAGATCTCCGCATGTTCTAAAAGCGTACAGACGGCTATATTATTATTTTAAATAAAACAAAAACATATAAATCTTATATCTGAAATAATCGTAAATTATTGACAAAATTAGTTAAAATGCTTAAATTGTAATATTGAATGTGTTACCATGACGGAACATCAATAGTGACACCAACAAACACACCAGAAGCGTGGAACAAAATATAAACCTAGTCGTATTTGAAATAAACTTATTTATGGTCTTTGTATTATAGCCGCGAATGTAATATACTTACCGGCCGACATTTTTTAAGGTAAGCATGGA
This sequence comes from Danaus eresimus, assembly GCA_018231745.1. Lineage (NCBI taxonomy): Eukaryota > Metazoa > Arthropoda > Insecta > Lepidoptera > Nymphalidae > Danaus > Danaus eresimus. The sequence continues at coordinate 33,499 of DVQP01000086.1, forward strand.
AAACCACTACAGACACAAGCTAGTTGCCACAATCGAACATAAGCTTCAATAATGACAGCGTGCGAATGCACAGACTAAAAATATTTACGCCGCCGTCATTTCGAAACAGACTATTACACCACAATCGTTCAAAAGTACAAATAAGCGTTACCAGAGTGTAAGTTGATGATTAAGGCGGGAAATTTGAATAAAATTCAAGAGTTTTAAGTCGCATTTTTTTATTTAGTAAATTCGTTTTTATTTAATAATTCACATACTATTTTAAATAGTACACAAATAGAAGTATTTAATTTTTTTTATTTATTTTAATTAATTGAACTTAAAAAATGTTACTAAACAGTCAGTATCTAGTATACAGAGCAACCTTAATAATTTTTTTTCGATTTAAAATTTTTTTTTTGGAATGCCCTGAATTATCCATGCGTCAATGTAAATAAAACCTTTGAATTACGAATTTTATATCAATTTAAAAAAATGTAAATCCATCTAATAAACAAATTGTCACTTTCCAGAATATTTTTATAAGCGCACCATCTTTTTTTGAGACGTTTGTATCGAGTCTTGCGAATTTTCATAAATTTAACTCGTAAAAAGCCGAACCATGTATTCTGTAGGTGTATAAATTTCGTAATCGAGTTGCTACAGATTGAACAGCGGGTGGCTGTGGTGGCTTCAATGGGAAATCATCTCTTACAGAAGATCGGCGTGATGGAGTCCTTAATGGCTGCGTTTCCTCAGATGAGTGAGAGAGCCGGTTGCCCAAGGGCGATGGTGACTACTACCCTTCAAGCAGGCCGTCTGCCCGTTTGCAATGTCTCAGGAAAAAAAACACTCATCATATCAGTATTATGACTTTTGTACTCTTTCAACTTCAGCAACTTCTATTTGGTATAGAAAGAGCTATTATGGAAATAAAACTCTTTGAAACTTTAGGTATCCAAATGTATCTCGAGTACGTTTGGTACGTTGTAGTCAAACTCAGTTGATATATCACGTAACCAAAACCTTCGTAATTACCGCCGCTGAATACGTATTAAATATCTATCTGCTCCTTCAGCTGTTAATTCCCAAAGTTAGTTGTCCGCAGAAATTTTTAAAAATAAATACATTGCTGGTGTAGATTACTTGTAACTGCTAGATTATCGGATAATCGTAAAACCAACTGCTTGCACAAACATAATCAAAAAATCAAGACATCTTCCCTTTACAATTTCTATAACATATTTTGGCGTGTGAAATTGTCATCTGCGTGAGTTTTAGTTCCGAAAATCAAATGAGCCTAAAGGCATCAAAGAATTTTATTTTAACATAATTAATATTATATTTTTTAAACTGTCTTAAATAAAATCGTGAAAATTCGTACGCAGTTCGCCTCATAACTTCGCCACGTTTAGTGAACCTCGTAGAACCATCAGACGATTCGTCCAAAATTATCCAATATTCTTTCTCGTCTGTCTTCACTAAATTGTTAAGGGTGACAGGACTTATTACATTTAATAGAATTTTAGAAGCTTTTGGCCCATGTAATTTTTTGCCGGACATTGTTACGTATTCACTCTGATGGTCCAAAACTTTTGACCAAAATGTCTTTGATTCAAGTTAAATAGCTAAGACACTAATCGTTAACTTTTTTAATTTTAATTCGAGGTACTTTTTAAGATTTTAGTCAAAACCGGTATCAGTTTTCTTTGTTTTTCTAGTCAAACTTGTTGCTTTGCTTGGAGATATTTTTTTTGCTGCTATGAACATTTAAATCATGCTTTTGAAGAGCTATGATCGTCCGAATCCATTTACTATATAGCTCTTCTTGACCTGATATTATCAAATCGTCTAGTACTTAACGTAGCCGTCCTATTAAGAAATATAATGATTAATCATCATCATCATCATCACAGTCTATCAGAGCCCACTGCTGAGCAAAGGCCTTTCTCACATGGAGAAGGTTTGAGCATTAATCAGCTCAAGACGGGTTGGCGATTTCGAACATACAATTTGAAATTATAAGTCCAGGTTTCCTCACGATGTTTTCCTTCATCGTGTGTCAGTGGCATCTAAATACTCATATATATGACTCGGAAAAATCACATCGGCACTTGCTAGGTTTCGAACCTGAACCCTCATGCATGAGGGGCGGGCCCTTAAACATCCAGGCCACCACGATTTAACGATTAATAGAAAATATTTATGTTTAATAATTGAATGTACAGTAAGCAATAATGGACATAAAATTTCTAGGGTTAAGTATTATTTATGTTTTTTTACTTAGCCTTCATACAGAAAAATGTATAGCGAAATATGAATACATACTTTTGAACACATCTTTTTTTCCCATTTGTTACGTATGCGCTACAGATTAAAATTATAAATTAACATCGCAGGAGCAACATCGTTGTATGGATAAAATATCATATAACGAGTGACGCCGTTGACTCCGCGGAACGAACACCAAGCCGTGTGCACCAGATGATTCCTGATACCACACAAGCAATGGTATGGGATTGCTATCCTAAAATCTGTTCATTCATGTAGGCTTAGGTGAAAGTTAAAAGTTTTAATATGTAATTCTTATTTTAATACACGTGTATAAGTGCGTTTCGTAGTTTTCCTAGAACCTCCGATTGCCTCGCTATATAATTCACTCAACTCGGTAAT
>DVQP01000087.1:0-35991 GCA_018231745.1 Danaus eresimus
TGATTTTAAGTACGGATTATTATAGGAAAAAACAATTATAATATAATACTGACTTATCAAACTGAATACTAAACATGTGCCTGTATATTTTCTTATTTTATACATTCCCTAATGTTTTTTCATGGTTTTCGAAGATTAGTATTTAATACGGGCTTGCTCTCACAAATAAAAAAAAAACAAATTTTAAAAACTTACCTTTAATGGTTTGAAAATCACAAATTGCTATCAATTTCAATTCCATAATAAGCGTGTTAAAGTTGCGTTAACTGTATGAACCCATTAAAATCTTAATCAAGTGATAAGTATCATTGAAGTAGGCCAGAACTTTAAATAATATTCGAAGTATGTTATATATATCTGTCAATTTTCGGAGGTAACCTTAAAACTATAAATAAAGATTATTGTAATTTTTACATGTTTAACCTCCAGAATATATCAATACCTGATGAACACTTCATTAAACCTGCTCTGGCCGTCCTTCTAAAGAGGTAACGAGTCGAATCCTTTTTCTAGATTGGCTCATTTTGGAATAAATTAAGTTTGTAGTTGTATCGTAACGAAAAACACCGATTGCTTTTAAAATTACTGTCTAAAACGAACCTACATTTGAAAATTTGTCGTCTTTAAATATAAAAAAAAAGAACAATGATATTGAAATTTTAATATAAGTACATACGTCAATAAATTGTAATTGATTCAGATTTTAACAACATTGTTGTTTACTTGTTTATATAAAATAGGTATATATTTCAAATTTATATGGAGTTGCTGACAATAGCTAATCGGAAAGAGGTATTTTGAAAAGAAAGAATACATCAAAAGATTTATATAAGAACGTCATATAATTTTGTTTACCTTCAAGGAAAATAGTTACGAATAATAAAGATATATAAAATAGTTGTTATGATGTTGAACATGGAAATTTAGACGTATTTATTTATTGTCTTTATAATTTATCATTTTTTAAAGGATATTTCCGAAGGTAAATTTTTAAATAATGACAAGTTTCAAATCAAATTTATATACGTCAACAATACAATGTGGGTCTATGTGGGTATGTGTATGAATGGGTGCGCTTGTGTGTGTGCGCGCGCGCTTGTGTTAAAATACCTATCTTATGTTGATGGTTGCAGGTTGCTGCACAATAGCTCACTTATGTAATCCTTTTTTTTGTTAAATAACGGTGGAAAATATTTATTTATTTCATACACATATACTTATTAAGAAAATTATGCATAGCTTTAATATAAAAACACAATATTGATCGTGCTTAAGTTGCTATTTCTTTAGACGTGTTTCATTTTCATGTTGCTGGCACAAAATATTACAAATAGAATTACAAAATCTTATGAGTAGGTGTATCTTTAGACTCTGGGTTAAATGACTTCTGATTGCGGGACACAAAATTTCCATCTTTTAGAGTTTTTCCATCACTAAGTACAAATAATTGTCTAATTACAACTAGCAAGAAATAGTCTGATCAATTAAAGCATTATATATGTAAGTAAAGAACGCAGAACGTTTGTCAATTGTAGACACATGACTTATGTAATGTTGTCCATTTATTATTAGGATTATATAAATAAAAAAAAACCGCCATTAATGATTGTAGGTTTTGAGTTTGAAAATATAATGCCAGGTGTTTTAAGTAAAACTCATTCCGTCGATGTCTGTCTATTGACAATATACACCTTTATATTACCGTAACATATACCTGTTAATCTAGGATTTCACTCATAATTTCTAATTAGAATAGAAATGTTTTATTTCCTTTCTTTCAAAGCAGTTTTTGTTTAAAATTCTTCCTTATATTATTTCTTGTTATTTTTGTGCAAGTAAAAATCGAAGTCTAGAACACGAAAAGAAATCGTGTGTGATCCCGAAATATACAGATTAAGATAAATTTTCAATAATTAATACATATACGTAAAAGCGACTACTTCTCGTAGAAAGTATGGTAAGTAACCAGTCCTTTATTGAACACATATACTTATGAAAGCAGGATTAAAATATTTATTCAAGCTAATTGTACCATTAAATTGTTGTAAGAATTTCATTAATGAACATAAAGATTTGATGACATGATGAATATGTCAAAAGTATCTTGATCCGTGCAACCTTTGAATAGCTCTAAAAAGCCTTAACTAAATTTAAAATTCGGAGTTAAATAAGCTAACGTTAATAAAAATGATACTTGGTGATCAAGTTTTATTATAAAAAAACATCCAACATTGCTTATTACTGTCCCGTCTCGACTGTTCAACAACCCAGCAATTCCTACTTCATATTGTCGAAGATATTATAATCATGACGATTTAGAAATTATGCAGCTAAAATCAATTTCCTTTCGATGTTTTATTTTCTGTACAAAGACAATATACCAGTTTTTTTACCAGTGATGTGTAGTATTGATCTGTATGTAGTGTATGTTCATGTTTGAAAAAATAAGCAAAGAACAACTCTAAATTTAAAAAACAATAGTAATTAAAGTTTTTCAAATACATGTTTCCAAGTTTAATTTTTATTAATTATAGTAAATACTGTCAGTAGTCTCAAAAGTTCGAAATTAGTTTTATCACCAAGCGATCATGCTTAATGTTAAATATTATTTTATCTTAAATATAACTTTCATTTATAATGTATATAACATATCAATTAAATAGTTAATATCAAAAAGTTAAGCCTAATATTGTAGTCCAAGATCCCTGGGCCTCCAGACCTTAATTATTTTCTGATAGACAAAACATTTAATTTTGTAAATAATTTCAAATGAATTATGTCAGACACTTTAAATATATAAACAAAACAGGCAATCTACTACTACTTACAGTCTGATACTTGATTTTCAAATTTAATATTGAAATGTATTTTGTAAGTTGCCAATCCTACGGGACCAAATATCAATCATGCATCAATCCATCCAAACAGCATGCATGATAATTAAAAGCGATTTGACACTGTTTTATGAAAATTATCATGTAATTTTTTAAATGAAAGCTTCTAATAATAACTAAAAGATTTAGTATCATCTAATCGTCCAAACGATTGCAAAATAATGTTAAAATAATAATTGAAAAAAAAATTGTTATTGATATTTAAAGTGCCTGCAAAAATTCTGAAAAAAGATGCTGGTAGTATTAGTAGTATTAGTGCTGGTAGATTTAGTTTGAAATTATTAAGAATAATCTCTGCAACATAACTAAATATCAGGCCTCAGATCATAATTGAAGTGAGTACAATTTTTAGTTACATATAGCACAGGAATCTAAGAATTGGCCGTCGATAGAATGTTTACTGCAGAAACTAATAATATCCTATTATATATGGTTTTCCATCAGAAAATAAGTAAGGCCCTGGGATATTGCTCTATTGATAATTGCCAAAATCTTATCATAATCTCAACCCTTACCACAAGTTTCATCATCATCATCATCGTCAGTTTCCGAAGATTAGTGGAGCGTTTCTAGCTTTTTCACTTATACTATTATGTGCGAAAAATTGTTAATGAAAAGTGGAACAGCTCCTTACCTTTTTTCGCAAACTTATAGTCTTGTTTATTAACAAATTAACAAAAACCTCCGTTCTTTTTACAGTGAAACACTTTAATAATCTGATGTAAGTAGAATTCTGTAATTATCATATACTATCTACGTATTTTACATACCCCCAAATAAAAAAAATATATCATTTAAGAATTTTGTTTCATTTATTATTTTTAAGTTTCAAGGTTTTTAAAGTTGCTAGTTTTTTAGTAATAGCATTCTATTTTATTTTTAAACTAAGTGCCATCTCCGCTAAAGTTCACTCAACTTACTTATAACGTACCTTCCACACTACGTATGCAGCTACCACATTCTCAAAATTTTGTCTCAATACCTATATATATATATATATATATATTATGTATTTTTTTCTTTCTATTGACTTAGTGATAATGAAATTAAATTTTCGTCGTGAGTTCATGGATTTTAAAGTACTTATTTATATTTTGCATACATTGATTAATTAAGTTTTGATAGCACAGTCTTTCTTTCTCCTGGTGTTTCATTATCTGCAATTGTGAAATCTTCTACGTGTGATAATTCCACTTCTAAGTATTCAGTTAAATATTTAAATGATTGTATCATAAATATATATAGATTTGAAGACAATTTGTGACAGAAAATAATTTTTATTGTAGTTCCCAGAACGTTTCCTAAGCTTCTTGCCCATATTGTGCCAAGAAAATGTACCAATGGTCTTCTCTTAGTGTTCATAGTATCTTCTAAACGATGTTGCATAATTTTACCTTTATATGATTACGAACAATGATAGCAACAAGCTCTCCTCGGTGCAGCCGGTACCAGCTTTGTAGGGTACGTCTGAGTATGTACACTTTTCTTGGTAAACGGATTTATATACTCTGGTTCAAGGCGATGCTTCACTTCCATATTAATTCGTGCGAACTTATCACCTTTTTCTTCCTCCTTTTTAATAAGGATGTAATAAGGCCGAAAATCGTTTGAATACATATTCAGAATTTTGATTATTCTTTTTTTACGATACTTTTGTTTATTAATCAACACATCACTCAAACTTTGACATATTTCTTAAATTTTATTCTTTTAAAGTAATCTACAAACTTGAAGAGGAAGAAAAAGAGTTTACTATGATTTCAATTCAAGAGAATTTTTTAATAAATAACTATCGCATTGTAGGTATTTTAAAATAATTTGTATATATGTGAAAAATAGTCATTGAAAAGTTAATATTTCTTTATTTTACAGCGTTTGCAAATAGCCATTTTTCTGGTGGTACGAAAGATATCTTGCAATTGATTTAAAAATGATTTGTAATTACTTTTATCTTTTAGAATTGAATGATCTTTTAATTGAATTAAAACTTGCTGTATTTTTGGTTCAAGAGTCGTTCTTGTTTGGATAAAATTAAGCGGGTTCGTTACTTCATTCTCTTGCAGATATTTGCGACGATATGCCTGTCAGTAACAATGATTAAGATAATTAAAGAGAATTTTTTATCAGGATTGTAAGAAATGTTAGAAGCTTAGTCCGTTATGATTTCTAATAGGGCGATGTTGTATTTATCATCCTTATAATAAATTTTCTTTTAGGTATTGGAAATTTGACAAACTTTCCGGGCATATCATCTTCATTCTTATTCCCCACTTTACAGAATGTGCACTGTAAAAAATATCTGTTCTTAACATAATGATTCCTGTACTACACTCCTGACTACTTTTATTATGCGGCCTATTAATTATTTATGTGACTTATGTATTAAAGAGCTATTTGCTGATTGTTCAAAACGCCGTTTAATGTTGCCAATTGTTTTTTTAAAAATCTCGCCCATCTCTTGGAGTTTTTTCGAAAGAATTACATTTGGGTCTACCGTGTTTCGAATTGAGTTTTGAGATCTCCAGCATGGTGCCTATGATCAATAAATAAACATATAAATTCTAATAAAATACATATGACATAATATATAATTACTTTCTTTACATGTAATAATTAAGGTTTTGCTAGAAAATAGAGCATATATAGAGGTAAATGAAATTGTACGTGTATAGAGTTGCGAGGCTCATTGAGATTATATTACGGAACAAAAATAAACCTTTTTCTTACTTACAGCATCAACAAGGCTCGCGGTCAACATAAGAAAACTGATAATATATCCAAGTAGTTTAATATTCATGTTCAAAAAAGACTTCTTTGTAATATCGTTTGTGAGTCTGTTCTGGAATATTCCAAGGCTTGGGTTTTATTGACGATAAAACTTTAAATTAAAGTATTGCTCAATTCACTTTACCACTTTTATAGCGGTCCAATAATTTAAAAAAACACACAACGATATTCAAGAAAAATATTGATATTATAATGAAATCCAGTTGCAGTTGGAATTTAAAACAATTAAATATATTAGATTTTTGCTTTAAAGAATATTTACACGTATGGATACTACATATGTATTGTCTTTGGGAAATATTATGTTTATAATTAAAATCAATTATTTGAAATAAATACTCATATTGATAATATTACACAAGATTTTTTTTGTACAAGAACCTCTAAGGTGGGTGATAGAAATATTTACATAATAAAAACTATTCCGACACATTTAATAGTCTTGTTTACAAATAACATATAATGTATTGTTAAAAATATTTCAAAATAAAAACGGGTAAATATTATGTGATAAAGTAAGAACATTGTAAGTAAAATACGTAATATATACATATTATACGATAATTTTGAATGCATATAAGTAATATTTATGAATACCATACGGTAGCAAAAACAAAGGAAGGTAATTAATTAACGTATAATTTATTTAGTTATTGTAAACTAAACAAAGTTTTACGTAGTAGATAACCAGTCGTTCTTGTTGATGACTATTCAAGTATGTACTAAAAGTATAACATAGTAATAAATTAATCATATGTAAATTTCCTAAAACTTGGAAATGAAGAGACAAGGAGAACTAAGACATACATTATATTTTTCTTTTTATATTCTACTATGCATGTGATTTGTGGAGTATTTTAATCTTATACATTTATATCTATTAAATTTATTGTAGGGTTAAAACTTTTCTTTTCTTTATTACTTCCAAAAGCCATCATTGATTCTTAAAACAATAATCAATAAGTTAATAAATATCAAATATTTAAAAGCATTCCTTGATATTCTCAAATATTTCAAAGTTAATTATTTAATCGTAATGATAGGGAATTGTTTGTCAATATAAATCTTTAAAAGTGCTTGAAAGGTAGGAATGTACAAAAAATATCAACAAAAAGTATATAAATAGGTTTTATAATTTAGTTAAAATACATCATGTAAAAATATTGGAACGCAAGTTGTGTGATGATCATAGTTCTCTAGTGTATTGTTGGGAGGTGTGAGACATGTCTTTATACACTCGATTCTAGTTTGGAAGTTGTTCTGGTTTCCACCACACCCAGAATACATTCGACGTCTGCAGGTCCTGATATGCAGTATAAACATTATATTTTAAAAGTCATCTCACTAATTCATTATTTGATTGTATTATATGATATACAACATTTATCTACTAACTTTATGAATAAATAAACAGACATTGTGAGTAAAATATATGTATGATAATAGATTTAATATACTTTAGATTGTTAAAAACTTACTTAGTCAATGGATCCCAAGCAAAACGGTTGAAATGACCAAAACAATGTCCGTAATCAAATGCAAGTTGACAGAAGTGAGGTATTGTCCCTGAAAGGATATACCAAACAAAAAAATAATTTTAATAAATCGGAATCACTCTTGTCCTAAGGAATGGAGTCATCATATGACATCTAATATATACAATTTCCATGTCACAATGTTAGTTACCATACTACTTAAATACCACTTTATAAATTTTTACCAAATTTTTTTATATGAATATTCAGTAGGTATGAAAATTGGCTACTATGTATTTTGCATAATCCTATTTGATTAGGGTTATTCACCATAAATTATTATTTTTGGATGTTTTTTTTTTGTTTTTTTTTTTCTTAATAACTGATCAATTATTGACTTTAATGTAAATGTTTTTTCTCTATATATATTATCTAATCTATCTATATATTTGCAGTGTCTGTTTGTTTTATCTAATCTCTAAATTGGCTGAACTGCATTTAACAGGACCTTCAAGGCAAGTAGCTGAAGTACTAAGGACTAACTTAGAGCACTGTTTATAAAGATCTCGAATCCTCATCCCAAAATTATAATGCGCGAGTGGGAGGCAGGGTTCATACGGAACTTTACTTTTTAAATTTTTCCTTAATATTTTGCTTACGCAGATGGAGTCGCAGATAACAACTAGTAATGTCATATACAAAATTGTGATATATTCACTTTTCATTGTTTTTCTGTCTAAATGACAGTACTGTAGACACTCATTTTCAGTTTCAAATTTGTTTCCATTTCCTTGACATCCTCCCCAATAAAAACGAAAACATTTTCCTTGTTTTGCATCATAGTACCACTGGAGGATATCTGCCCTACACGGTCCAGTGTCTGGCCTCAATAAACAGGACTTGTGTTGTGCTGGAAATCAAAAAATAGTATACATACATAAGTTAGTAACATTATGATAAAATATGTATTTTTTTTAAAATAAATAATAATGTTTGGCTTCTAAAAATATTTATTTGACAGTATTTACCTTGCAATGTTCTGTCCATTTTCAAACAAAATTTTTGTGAACCTATTTTTGATTTTACATTAAATCTGAATAATTTTTTTCTTTCTTTACATTTCACTACAGTCATTATAATGAAGACCAAAATGATTATGAAATATAGAATTTTTAAAATTATTTTATACATATTATTCAACTGCATTTGGTACACTCAAGTTTATACCTATTATATTTATATATAATCATAACATTTTACTACAAAAAAAGTTGAATTGACTTTAGTATTTTATTACTTTTGTTTTCAGATTTAATTTAAACTTACCTGGTTAAAGGTACTAAAAGCAAAGTCATGACACTTGACATTACGTTAGAAATATTTTATTCACCATTCTTAGACGAGTATAAGTTTACGTGATAGTTTTGTTATATTAAACAATTGCATTAACTTTTAAATATTTAATTGTTTGGGTAGTAATTTTATTACAGTTGACACTTGACATTTGACATTAATTACAGATAATTTTTAGCATCAATGACACTATCTTAATCTGAACGTATTGTTTTAATATCTCTTAAATATAATTTGCCTTTAATTATATTTATCTTTTAATTATAAAGATTAAAAAAGATAAGTTTTTAAATTATTTTAACTGTAAAGGAATAACGATTACTTAAGTAATCGTTATTCCTTTACAACCTCTTACGACTCAAAGAATAAACGAAACGTCGATCAGATATACGTTGGGTGGGGTGCATGTGTGCTTTTTGCTTGTGGTTTAGCGACCCGGCACCGGGATATATCCTCTATGTATTTTATTCTCTCCGGGCCTGCCTCATGTTCTGAACGTCACATTAATATTTTCAATGTAGAGTTCCAAAACAAAGAATTTAAATTTTGTTATTATTAATAATAAATATGCCAAAATGTTAAAAACAAAAAAGTTTTTATTGGTACGAAAGTTTTATAAATTATTAGTTTTATTTAGTGAATGTGCGTTATAAATAAAGTTAAATACGTACTATTTTTTTTTTACATTTGATTCCTCAAATTTTCATTATGATTATGAATGACTTAGTGTTCCTCATTTTTTGTTTAAATTATATTTGTTACGTTACTGGTGCTGATAGTGGCGAGAAGGTAAATATTTTCAATATATACATATATAGTTAATTGTATTTTGAGTTCACGGTAAATTAAAAATAAACATAACGTCTTAAGAGTACATAACTTATCTTCTATAGTTTGTAAACATCTAATAGGCTATCTATATTGCCAATTTAAACTTAACTGCATGATATTGCTGCAAGTGCATTTGATTGATGTGACAGGTTGTTCTATACTATGATAATTATTTATACAATATAATAAATTATTTATACAGGTCGAGAAAAAATTTGTGAAATCTTACCTTTCACGACTGTATATTCATTTTAAAATGCGTATTACCTGATTTATAATCTTATTAGTCTATGAGGTATTCAAAAAACATTTCTGAGCCTTAAGTAATGTAAAATCAAGTTGCTATAGCATTAAAGTTGAACTTATAGAGAACAATGCTATATTTACGAAGAAGTATGAAAATAATGTTTGAAATATTTTTGCTACTAACACGCAAAAATCAACGATACGAGACTTTTAGTTTACATTCATGAATAAATAATTTCTTTAATGTCTGCGATTCGTTTCATTTAAAAGGAAAAGTTTAAAAGGAAAATTATCAAGTTAGGAGAGTGAAGAGTAACCTTTAGACATAAGATAGATTCCAACTGTAGAATAATAGTGATAGAAAGTAAAATTGATGAGTGAGTACTTAGCAAGTAGTGATTATAATACGAAAATCAATCAAATCATTGCAATATTCTGGAACAGTCAAGGCGAAGTTTAATTGTATTATTAAAATATCGATATACTAATAATAGTTATTGTCTAAAGAATTTAAAATAAATTAGTCGTTAGATATTATCTTTTTCCGTATAAGTTAGACACTGCCGAAAAATATTGGCAACTAGATGAAACCTTCACTTAGCTACCAATGTTTTGGACTGAATATAATTGCATGCTTAGATACACATTCGTTATTGGAAAAAATGTTAAGCATCTATTTTATAATCTTTTCATGTTTCTATCACTTTCTTTTATTATTCATCCAAATGAACGTCTTTCTTTTTATAATATCCTATTAACAATAAAAACCAGTTACTTTAATTTGAATTCGAGAGGAAGGTCAGTAGCTCTACAGGATCTATTAACCGATTTATTATAATCATCTAAAAGAAACGAGACGTAACATAACAGTTAATTCGATTCGAGCCGCAGCTGTTTATTTTAAGCGAATGTATTTAGAACAACGTTTTCACAACTATTGTTTTTATCCTTACCTGTTGGCTGTAAGATGTTGAACAATGCGATATTGTGAAGCTTTTGAATGTGACTTTACAACTTACTGACAATGAGATGACTCTTATACATTAAGTGAATGTTGGACTATTCTCAATGATAGTTTGTTGTAAACTGAAGAGTATATGGCAAAAGTACAACCCATGATGCGTGCACTACATTAAATGTGATGTGAAGAATGAAGTATTGTTTATAGCCCAATGCGCAAAGCGAGACCTGTTACCATCGCGTGGCGGCGTGTGAAGCAAACACCGGTGCAGTGAATCGACCAGTGTGTGGTTCCGATGGACATAACTACCCTTCAAAATGTCACTTAATGAAGGCGCAGTGCTCAGGAGAACCCATTGTAATAGCCCACAGAGGGCCATGTACAGGTGAGCTCTAATATTATATTTGATATTCATTAAAGCTCTAGCGTTTGTAATAAACTTTTATGTGCTCGGTATCATACCCTTTATAAATAAAAAAAATAAACCTTTGTTTAATTTATTTATTGTAAGTCTTTACGTACAGCTGTTTCTTATTTATTGTATCATAAACATTCGAAATTCTCAATATATAAACTTTCACATTTTTAATATGATAACAATAGATGAACTATTTACAAAAACCTAGTGCTTAATACTGATGTGAGATGATTCTATGTCGATTCCATAATAAAAGCGTCTTAGACATTGTGGCCATAGCAGTAAAACCTTTTTAATGATTGAATTTTTATTATTTCTTAACCTTATATGTCATCTTGCAAAATATTGAGAAGGTTGGGATAATGCCTAAGGAAACATTACAATGTTGTTACTTTTCTCTATTTATGTTGCATAATTCTTCTTTGTCTTATTATAAATATATTTATGTAAGTTACAAGCCTTTTGCGAAGCCGATGCTATTGGTATCCTAAGTTGGTTGTATATTTGGTATAAGGAAGTTTGATAATGATTTACAAGTGAACGGAGTTAGACTACTTTTTCTTGTTTGTATTTTTCTGGTTATAAAAGTAATGGTACATTAATTACAACCACCCTCCAACACACGTTATCCTGAATAGATGTCTAAACTTTATGATGATCACCAGACAGTCAAACTTCATGTATGGCCGTGCTGCGTTATGCATTGAAGCAAGGCGGTCGCCGTGCCACATTTGTGCCAAGGTGCCGCGCTGATGGCACTTATGCCGCCGTGCAATGTGCCGCTGCAGGTGCCGCAGCTGGCTGTTGGTGCGTCACCGCCGACGGGAAACCTCTGCCCGATACAGCTGTGAGGAACGGAAGGCCAGATTGTACGAGGACTGGTGAGCAAAAAAAAATAACAAATACTTTCTTATTAATAACCAGGAGTGACAAGGAATAATTCCTTTACTTATTCTGTATAAATGTTTATTCTAAACTAATAATGAAACAGACTAAATAATAACTATTTTATTATAACTGCTGAGCTATTCTCCTGGAAATATTTAGAAAGTAAATCAACTATGAACAAAGATTTATAATATTTTTTACTTTCTTAAACTAATTAAAGCGTACATATTCAACTGTCATGCAATATGAAAGAGGAAGTTTAAGTGATATGACCTAAAGATAAAAAAACCTGAAAACTATTCTCCAAAATAATCCTTATAATCGTAAGACAAATCTTAAAACTGAATTTCGAATCAGATGTTTTCAACTTATTGCGTAGAATTTTTATCATACATTGCGAAGCTGAGATCAATAATGAATAATAAAATGCAACAAAATAATCACAGTAGTGCTTTAAAGACTGGTCGAGTATTTTTTATAATGACTCCTGATAATGTCTCTTAAAGCTGTTTAATCCAATGTTATTCACGATTTTAATCGTAAAATAAAACAGCTATATAATGTTGGACTTAACATTTATTTTATAAAATAAGCCGAGTAACAGTCATTTTGCTAACTTCCACCACTGAATCTCTACTAAAAATAAACTATCAATGTAACTTTTTAAACAACTAATATATTAAAAATCATAACAGAATATACAAGAAGCAAATTGTTCTCATCCGGATTCAAACCATCTGTTCGATCTTATGTTAATTGTAAATAAAGTTCTCAACACATATAAACATTTCGCCAGATAAAAGCCAACGTTTATTTTGTATAAAACATTTCTCTGAATATCGCGGATTACGAGAAATCACCTGTGAAACCATTAGCTCTATCATAATTCTATCAAAAATGTACGATAGTGAACAAATCTTGCTACCTACCCAAATTAATTCAATATTCGCATGTTATCTACGGGTTTGATATAACACGAACCTGGCGCCAAATTTCTGTTTTTCATCTTCTAGTCCAAACGATTAAGTGGTTGTTTATATATTGTTGCTTGCAAGAAAACAGATTCCGCTTTAGATTATTTCTAGAAATAGTTTGGGAGAAATTCTTAACATTTTGGAACAGTATGAGAATATTTGTTGTGAAAATGTTTTATTTTTTTCTTTTATGAAATACAGATTGTATGTTTGTCTTTTATGCATTGATTCGACTTATTGCATTTATATAAACAAACAAAGCATTTCGGTATATGCCACTACGATGAGGGAAATAAAAGAATCAATATTTGTTGCCTAATCTTTTAGAACGTTTTGTAATATAAATTCCTTTAAACAGTCATACCATTTGTTTCATTTTTTGCGCGATGATTTTAAAATCGTAATTTTTTTCATATTCGATATGAATTAAAATTATTTGTATCTAAATAAAAAAATACACAAATAAAAGTTTTGGCCTAGATAGATAACACTTTTAATTTATCCGTCCACAAACATTCATAGAAATTAATTCTTATTTATAATCAGAGATTATTTATGTCAATACAGAATGCACAATTAATGAATACTATTTAAAAATTTCCGTTACAATAAAGCTAAATTATTACAACTAAACTAATAATTTTTACAATTTCTTACCAAAAGCAACAGACTAAAACGATACAAATTTACATTTGGTTGTAAGTAGTTTCATCTATTATAGTAGTATAATTTTGTGTATAACCGGATTTCACAATCGTAAATATCGTGACTTCCTCTATTTAAAGGCAATCAACATCCAAATAAATTCAACAAATCGATAGTATAATTTTAATTTAGTTCTTCGTATTGATTTACGAGTCTGAAACATTCCCTTTCTCTTCGTTGTATAAATATATAAGTGCACGCTATTTCATGAGTACCGATTTCACACAGGTTATTATGAGGAATATCATTATTCTTATTAAATTTCAATGGAAATCATGTTTTTTTTTCCATCTGTTTAATTCAGCTTGAGTTATCTGAACCGTAAAGTTGCAATTGTACTATTGCTTTCAACTTGTATGTGCTTTTATGTATCTGTAAGTGAGCAACTGGAGTCAAAAGCGGAAAACGGTCATCGAGACTTGTTTACAAAGCAGTACTATTATCAAATTAGACGACATTGATAGGGATCATATGAACGAACGATGGTCACTCACTTTAACCTTCCGTTATTATATACAGCTATACGTGTATTAGAACTAAGTTTTGATTATACTTTTCCATAATTGTATATACATATGTACTTTATACAGGGGACGATATTTTATGGTAACTTTGGTAGAGCAATCGGGTGGCATGTTTTATTTTTTGAGTATGTAAATAAAAGATTAAACCAAATTTATTATACCTGTAAGCTTAATCAAAATTCTTTGATAGAATAAAGTGCAGAATGAAATCGCCTCAGGTCTAAACTTATTGACCCACGCCTGTTTTTACCTGGGTTTATTTTTATAACAAACAGTGGTTTCTTTTTAAACTCTTCGTCAAATAAAATCAGACCCTGATTCATTTTACGCGAAGCTACCGGCGTCCTTTTTTTTCAAGAATTCTAGAATGTAGAATGTCCTGTTTGCCTGCAAAAAATCCCATAACCATATTGGAAGACCACACGTATATTGTAAATTTAATGGGTTCATTTTGGAATAAGGAGATCGCTAAAACATTTGAATATATTTTACAAGATAACGATAAAGAATATAACGGTCTTAATTCTAGACAAAATTAGAGATTGCGCCGAGATTGTAAAATTTTACGACATCAGACAAGACATTTTATATTGTGAGTATGCCGCAAGTATTGATGTCCGTTTTATATGGCGACAAAATGATATAAGGATAGAATTCATGACTAGTTTGAAGAACTGCGGGATGGCCGTCCCTTACAAGGTAGCCCAACCCCACGTCTGGTTCTTCTGTGTGTAGTCTCTAGAGTTATTCCAATATTTAACCAAGAAAAAGAAAACAAAATATCTACTTTTACCGTCGAAGAATTTGTATTTTTCTAAAAACGGACCGCTGCCAGTTTTAGTACCTTACCTATCCCATATGAAATTCATAATAGAAGTGTTCTCATGACTAGTTATGACTTAAGACAGTTTGTAGCAACGATCATGAAAGGTCTAAATGGAATTATGTTGTTTCTTATTCTCGGCACGAGTGCGATGGTATCGAAGCGCATCCGTAATAAACAGCTGGACAGTCGGGAATATGAAATAACCTTATAAACAAATAGTTCAAGCCATCGATAAATAATTTATATCTGAATTATTCAAGACAAATTCATATGCTATGCCAAAAGTGCTAACCACAATGCAGTGATGTTTCAATATACCTTTCTACGGTTAAATGTACTTCATAGTCGGATTGAGTATGCTGTATTGTTGAACATTGGCTGCAATACCGTGTAATAATGCATTTAACAATGTTTAAGACTCGCAAATTTCACTTTATACAATAAAGATAGATTACATGGATCTACTTAGTGAACATTGAAGCGAGTTAAAAACTTTTCTTTTTTAGCTGGACCAATATTTAGGGGCACAGCATTCAGTGTAATCATTTCATTAAACAATAATAAACTACTTCGTCACATTTTGTTTTTTTTTTTAACATTAATCTTTATGGAGACAAATTTTGTACCTCCCAAAATATCTTTTTAAAATGAATACCAGGAATCCGCATTCCTCTGCTACAATTATATAATCTAATTATTCTCTAATCTTCATATTTAGATATCAATCACGGTTTCTATTATGTGTCAATTTTTTTTTGTTCTATATAAATTGATTGAAGTGTGAAGAAAAAGACAGAAAATAAATTCAACTGCTAATAAGTTGACATCCTCATTGTACAACTCAACTGGAATACAATTTTGATAACCTTCTTTATAATTGTTATCTAAATTCTACCAATTTAATTTTTTCAAGATTAAGATGCCGGTTGGACGGAGTGATTCATTTTTCCTTTTCAAGTTTCTTTTAGGTGATTCATTTTTATTGAGAATCATAAATCTTAAATGTCCATTTATCGCATGTACCTACTCTAATATTTGTTGCTAATAAGCCTTAAGTAACTATGCAAGTATTTTTTATGAAAAGAATGTTAAAAAAGAAAAGTATTTATTTTAAAAAATATTCATAGTATTTTAATTAAGAAAAAACATATTTCTCTTTTAATATACCATCAGTTCATAATGATTTGTATAACTTTATATTAGTGAAATGTTTAACACCCTACACATTTAATTGCGGGGCTGGCTTTGTGAGATCGGGTTTTCTAAGAAACGACGGACAGACAGCTCGACGCCGTTTTACAAAGGAGTCCTGTTTTTTTTGCCCTTGGGAAGGCAATCACCATGAGGCGATGGAAAAAATGCTCCAGACAACGCTTTATAGGTCCGTTGGAATATTCGCCGCACCTTTGATGTTTTATATTTGGTAGATCCTCCTACCTGCCTCCTATATATAATTACGGGAGATAGTATATTTTTTGTTTAAATTCATTCATAAGTAGATGTAATAATAATAAATAACAATGGTTTTCTATCTGTAGAAAGTTTACCGTGTTATTACCGTGGTTAAGACCTGTTTACGAGGTTAATAATAATACATTACATTTTTCATAGTATCTTAAAACTCAACGTCAGTTAAAAAATTCCCGAGGACTTTTATTTCAATAATAGTAAATACAAGTTTGAGATTGTTTCCAAATAATTTATTTCTTTTTAAGTGACGTGATATAGCTTGACATATATTTACTTATCTCGTTTTTTAGTAATAAAATCTGTTAATTAAAAAAAAAATGAATGGACTGTCTAAAATGAAGACATTCGGCCAACGTTCAATTAAAAATTAAGGAGACAGCATAGGCATTTGCGGAGAGCTCGGTAGTTACCGGTTTTTGTATTGACTAATGCTGTACATCACTGCCGTTTGGACCGGTTGTATAGTCGGAGCCCCCTCCCCTTGCAGGACACCGCACACTTGCAACCATAGAATTCGAATCAAGCGAGACACATCACTTACATGCCTTCAGATGGTTTCGGACACCTTTTTTTTATTCCTTACAGTTGAAAGGGCATCACTTTTTATAGTTATTATCTGATTAATGTTATAGCCAGAAATAAGTGTCTTAAAACAAATTTGACAAACAAATGTTATAAGACATAGATATGTGAAGCAGCAAGTGAGCAGACCGATATCAAAAACTATCAATTGTAGCAAAAGGATGTCACAATTTAAAAAGTCAACTTTTTATCATTACTGATGTGTAAAGGATTTGAAAGATTTAAAATATTTATTATTTTGATTGTCGACAAGACATTTTTGTACGTTGCTTCTGTAATAGGTAAATTTTGCCTAAACATTTTATTAATTTATACAAATGTTTTTTCAGGTAAATCACAAACAAAGCGGCGTTCTTCCGTTCGAGGTCAACGTAATAAGAAAAGTGAGCCAACGCATGTCGTATAATTAATTATAATTACAGCTTAATTGATCTCATGCTGTATTCAATTAGCTGGATACAACATTTTTGTCACCGTCTGTCACTGAATGGGAATTTAATTCATCAAATACATCACATATTATACTACTATCACCCTGTAACAATTATGTATCTGCATTTGTTTAATATTTGTTATATCGTTATAATCGATTACAACATTCTTAGTATTTTAATTTTTTATAATAATTAAGTAAAAATAATTGACACATTGTATGTTCATAAAAAAAATTAAATTATTTTACATTACAATATATATAAAGTCTAGTCTAGTCTTACAGACTACAGTTTTTCACATTACAATTATCGCCAATCCGTCTTGAGTAAGCGTGGTGATTATTGCTCTAACCGTCTCCATGTGAGAAAGTCTTTTACTCAGCAGTGGGCACTTAAAGGCTGATGCTCATGACAGTTTTTTTTTAACGTTAGAAATTTCGTAATAATGTATTATTACCTAAAATACTTAGAGGACATTGTCATTTCATAATAAAAATTTAATTACTTTACTTAACCAAAGTAGCGATACTTTCTGCTCAGCATAATTGGTTCATTTGAATAACTGCTTAAAAAATATATATTGGTTGGTTAAAAGTTAATGCACGAACATGTTACACTACGCGTCATTGCGTGTTATGTTGAGCATTCCTGCATGCTCAATGATCGACGTAATCATTCCATATCAATCTATTAATATTGGGCGCATCAATAAAATAACATGATATACAAGCATTTATCATTTAATATCAAATGTACTTCTCCTAGGTTGCACCAGAGTAGATAGAGCACAGTTCAATGGAAATCTTATAAAAATATTCAGTGGAGAATACGACCGTGCCCGAGCTGATGATGGAGGGGCCTCGGATCCTCGAGGAGTCGCTGATTGGAAATTCAGAGAACTGGATCGGGATAGAAGTGGGACGCTGCAGAAGTCTGAGTATCGCGGCTTGCGGCGGCTCATTAAGAAGGTTAGTACTTTATTGCGTGGTACCCAAGTATAGGTACAATTCCATATGTAAAACTATAAGTTCAGGAGCCCAATGTTAAACTGTATCAGACAGTAAGCTTTTATGACTTCCTCCTTGAATGAGAAGTATAACATTTAAATTATAAGGTAAATAATCTTTTTTAACAAACTGTGTCTAGGGGTAACGCTTCAATCGATTAATTTTTTTCATAGTTTTTTCGTTAAAGTAATAAGTAAATTAGTAAAGTAAAAGAATGAACTTTAAACTATATAGAGTTGGACTAAAATAAACTTTTTAAAAAAGCCTGGAGTCAAATAAAATCAAAGTTATTTACATAGTTAATAGTTAATTCCTCTGTTATGAAGTATGTGCTCTCGTATGTATTACTCTCTGGTTGGATATTCATTCATAAATTGCAGCATCATATAAAACATGTCATCTTCTGTTTCTCTTCGTGGTGTATATTTCCATTCATTAGTCATATTTCACTATTTTGAAAAAGCTAAATGAAAATTTTCTAACATAATTAACAAGTTTGCCGTGTGTCTGAGCTCTTTAATAAAAATAAACCGCATTCCAATCGGAGAAACCAATATTGACATATTTGAAATTTTTGAAACGTTAAATTCGGCGCCTAAACAAACGTCTAATATAAAAATGATGTCGTCACCTTCGATTTGTTTCAAGCAATATTTTTTTTTAAACATAACTTTAAATTCAACAATATGTCAGTGCATAAACATAGCAATGTGCAACTATAAAAACCATTTATGTTATCAATACAGCGTTGGTTACCAATTTAAATGAACATATTTGTAATATACAATCTTGGAACGGATTATTTTAACAAGGAGCCCTATTGTTTGTTGTTTTATAAACAAGGCCACATGATTTCTAGAGCAATTGCTTCATCTTTAGTGGTTTTACGATTCCGAACTGGGACAAGCCCAACTTCAAGGAAATATGTAAAGCACGTAAAATTTTATGAAGCTTACGAGAACTATTTTAATCCTTTTAGTTTGTCTTAACATTCATAACAAATGAATGATTATTTTGTGAGCTGTAACATGTGTACTTTTATTCATTCTCTCTTAGTCGGTGTTATAAGGTGCCATATTGTTAGATAACACAATGGAATCGTCTCACTTCCGACACGTGTCATAAGATCGATTGTGTAGTGTTGTGTATGTACATACGTATATAGTTATATAAGTCATTTCATATACTAGTTCGTACTATAAACTATAATGAGACATTTATAAAATTAATTTTACAAAAATAATTCATGAGAATTTTTATGTACATATGTATAGAAGATTAAGTTACACTGATAGTCATCTAAAGTGGACTTGAATTATTTATACTATATACGTTTTACATTTGGATAAACACTAAATGGTCTATTATAAACCTCTTACATACGGATATGTAATAAATGAAGCGTCAAGCTTGTTCTACAGTCGTTTTCTGGATTTCGGTGTACTGTGATATTAAATTTCTATAAATAATTATGTCCATGATCAATATTTTTAAATTCAAACGTGATTAGTTATAGCCTTAGATCTATTGAGATGGTTTTACTTTAGGTGGTGAAACCAAAACGATGCGCACGCGCATGGGCGCGCGGTTGTGACGGCGACGGGGACGGGGAGATTGCGCGCTCGGAGTGGGCCGCATGTCTCCTAGCCAGCCCGGACCCACCCGCTCCGGACTGTAAGTATCTCAATACATAATACTCGATATATATGTATGTGTGTATATAATGCTGTTGTAAAATTATTTGTATGTTGGAAATTTCCAGAATTCAGATTAACAATATAATTGTAATTTATATATGTTGTATGTTGAAGAATGTTTTTGCTTAGTTTAATGTTTTTGTACTTTTGTCGCCACGTCCTGTTGATGGTATTGATATTCTTGAGATCACTTGTTTTGAAATGTATAATTAGAAAAAAAAAAACTTTTAATACTTAGTAATATTTGTAACTAAGTAGGTATTCGTAAAAGAGGAAAATGTTTCTTATTGTTTGGAATTTTCCTGTTCCTTATAATGGACAGACAGACGCCTCGGTATAAAAGAGGTGTAAACAAAATGTATGTTTCAAGACAACAATGTGGTTATTAAACGTTATTTTAATATAAACATTGAATCACGGAGGATCGTCGAAAGCCATATGGTAACTATAAACATTGAATAAACGTCAACTGCGAATCTTACTAATTAACCAAACTTAGGGTGACACGAAACTCGAGTAAAAAAAGTTTTTATCTCACTTTTATTACACCTCTGTAATACTATGAGGATGCTTTTAAATGATATACGTACCTTATATCGGGTTACAACCACTCCGCGGTAGCTCCATCAAAAGAATTCTTTGAGATGCTATTACATCATGATAATCAGTGAATATATCTTTATAATGGGGATTTTATAAGGTAAGGTAAGACGTGAATTTATGCGCAAACATAATAATAATATATAGTCTCTCTCCGTTTCTTCATGTCGTTGAATGCAGACGACGATAGTGTTCCAGAGCCCGAACCGGACTACGAAGAGGAACCACCTCCAGACCCCAGTTCAGGTAGAAATATATTTAATGAATAACGTTTTATTTCATTAAAATATATGAACATATTCAATTTTCGGTATACACATCGAGTAATGTGATTGTCCATATAGGACACTCCCACACTTTTATAGGGAATGTAGTTTAGTATAAACTTGCTGTGTCAGTGTCTCTGTCCGTGTGGATTGATGTTATAATGATTTATATAAATACTAATTAATGAAAATCTAAAATAAGTAGCCTTAAGTACTTTTATAAGCTTTTTCACAGTGAAAGTTCAGCCAAAAGCTATCTAGTTATTTCAGCTTTGGCCGAAAAAATAAATAGGCAGATGGACAAAAATTCTGAATATGTTATTTTCAATTTTGTATATAAAATTCACCAGCATTTAGAAAAAAGTGGTTATTTCATGTACCCATTTGTATAGATGACCGATGCATGTAAGATTCAACGACACCACATGTTGATAATCAAAATTCTTAGACATATTACTCACAATTGGATTTCACTAGGGCAATGAGTCACAATGTGGATTCTTATACATACCTTTATTTGCAGTTTTCTTTACTTTTAAACATTTTTACTAATGTTTATTTCTTTTGTTTTCAATAGTGGAAGATAATTTTAAAAATAATGTATGGGAATTATATGTATTGTCTTTGGTAAAATCGTAGAAATTTTTCCCTCAGTATTGCCTGGCATAATGCGGAATTCCTTCGCTCCTGATGGTTCTGTTGTTAGAGAAGATGAAACAAACGACTGTCTCACAGACCGACAGGCCGTGCTAGACGAACAGGTATACTAATGTGTAAGATTTAAAACCTTTCGGTATACCTACCTATATCGAAGCGGAGCGAAATAATAAGCTGATGCGATTGGCACGCAGTGCGATGTAATGAGTGTAATAAATTAACTTTCTAAATATTGCTTTATATATATATATATTTGCTCAATTTAACACTGCTATATTACTTTGGTGGGAAGGTAGCGATGATTCATAATAATATTTACTAAGCTAAGCTAACAAACATCCTCTATTTGGGATAAGCGATGCAAGTAAATAAATAAAGTTTAACATAATAGATCAAACTATAATAATGTATGCAGAAAGCTGGTAGTGCTGTTTTATACGTGCCGGAGTGTACGGGCGACGGTCGGTATGCGCGCGCCCAGTGTTACCGCTCCACGGGCTACTGCTGGTGCGTCCATCAAGACACGGGCAAGCCGATACCGGGGTCGTCGGTCAAAGACGCCAAGCCGGACTGCGACGCCGCTCCACAACACGCCAGCCCAATGAGAGGTAGACTCATAAATACCAGCAATACATATCACGAATAAATTTTCATGACTTTGAACTAGCAATCGTCGTTCACATGACTTTCTGTTGTGACACCTTATGAAAATAGGCACAAGTTCTAAAATAGTTTTATTTCAAGAGACTAAACCTCTATTAATAGGATACCTACATTAGTGGTGTGATAGTTATAGTTGATCACGTCCAACAACATATAATAATCTTTAATATTAAACTCGAGTCCTATTCCGAATTTGACCTTAATACCAAACTAGGTTTTTTTTGGTGAGATATTAAAATAGAGGGGAGAATTATACCCAGGGTAGTTGTTTCTTCTATCTTACACTAATTATTTAGAGGAATATAAATAAAACGATTGATAAGGAACAATATGACTTTATAGATCCAAGCTATCTATCAAATTACACATAATATATAACTTTTTGCACAAAAGGAGGCTTATCGTTTAAATATTTAAATAACATGCTATAAGAATAAGACATTTAAACATGTAATTTTCAAAAATTATCTACATATGAGAATTTAGTTGAAAAGGTCCTCAAATGGGTTTTCTTTAAAAGTTTAATGTAAAAAACCTGGTTTGATTTAGCAAAGTTTAAAACTATATTAAATGTTTATAATTTATCATGAACATATTACACTTTCATGTTACATGCATTTGCATTAAAATACAATCCACATAGTTAGGGGACAATTACAATATAACAGTAAAAATGTATACAGTATATTTTCCTAAAAATCTACATGTAGTTTCTACTTATATAGTATAGATAACACTAAACAAAAATGCACAGGTTTCAATAGGAAAACTACAGGAGGTGTAATCATAACTATCTAATGTAATAAATACTTGATCAGACTTTAATATTTTAAGTATTTGATACCAGTATAATATAAAACTAAACATTTTTTATTCACATAACTCTAGGTTGCCCAGAACCAATGAAGAGTCATTTTCTACATGACCTGATAAGTTTCTTCATATCAAAGATGACGACTTCTATCAACGGCACGGGTCCAGGGTGAGGATTGTTATTACACTGATTTAAATATACCAAGTATTGGTTTATATTAACAGAACACAATTCAAATAAGTTTCTAAATAATTTGACTACCTAGCAACAGAATATTCATAAGTACAATATAAAACTAACATATAATTTTTCGTAACTACGCCAAAAATTAAGTATTCCTAATCAAAAACAAAATATCGTTTTGCTCTATTCATTTCTTAACTTATATAAAGGAATCAATCATGTAAGTGGGGCTAACATTATAAGTTCAATGAGCAGATAACGTTTCAATTAAATAAATATCAATATCATCGCACATTATGTAAAAACCATTGGAATAATTTAACAATTCAACATATAAAAGCTTATTATTTAACAATATAAGAATAAGTACATATTTCGAGATCTAATAGTATAAAAAAAATTCTATAGAGATGTGGTGAAATGGGGGGCGTCGAAGGAGGAGCAGGCAGCTACTTGGACCTATGTTATGTTAGACAAAGACAAAAATAAAGCCTTGGAGAGACGGGAGTGGAAAGCTTTCCACCAGCTGATATCAAACATGGAGCCATTGAGAAGATGTGGAAGAAAACTCCCTCGTTACTGTGACGTAAACCATGATTCCAAGATTAGTATTACAGAATGGATGGCCTGCTTGGAGGTCACACAGGCAGCACACGGACATACCAGTAAGGAACATTAAAGTTTATATATTTTTTACTTACATCGATATGAACATTGCAAATCTATTTACATGAATATATTGTGCTTAGTATATATATATATATATTCTTACTGTTTTAGCTGAAACAACAAAAATTCCATCTAATCCAAGAAGAAAAGGACCCAATCCTCTCGAATCGATTCTAAAGGCCGACGACTAGAATAACAAAACTATATATGAGATTTATAAGTATAAAATTATACAATCACCTTGAAAATGAATCGTTGATTCGATGTCCATACATAGAAAATAGTAGGTAATTTTCAGTGGCAATGATAAATGTCTCATATTTGTAATGTGCATATAAATGCTTTGAGCCAGAACTATTTATGAGGTCCTGATGAATTTCTAGTTTATTATAATACAACTTCGCTAGTCTTGCAACTTGTATTGTTTCAAGAAGTTAACTGTTCTGTGTTAATGGCTATGAGTGGTTTATATAAGTGTGTTCATTATAAAAACACATTTTGTTAAATACCTTTTTTATAGTATTATATTTTTTATCTCTTTGATAGATAACCAATGTTTGCTGGCAACAAAATTGTAAAAATTTGTACTGATTGTATGTAGATTTAAGATCTAAATTTTCTTCTCTCTATATATTTATGAAACTTTTAGTCAGTGTAAAATGTAAGAGCTATGTGATATTTTCCATTTCTACAGTACTTTTGCAAAATAAATAACTTAGAACTTGACAATGCTGTTTTAACTACATATACCTATAATATATGATAATAAATGTTGATATATTTTTTATTTGTTTTTTTTCTTCACTCATGGCTTAACATAACACTTCATGGCACAGATCCATCACTTGGTTTACTGAGCACAGTTCTTTTATATTCATCGACAGTTTCTGATAGTATCTTCTGAAAAATGCTTTCAAACACCTGATTTTTAACGATCACTTCGTCTGCGTGCAACGAAGTCCACTCTGGTTCACAACGTCGCCACTCGGCAAACAATATATCATCTATGTGGTCTGACCTCCTCGCTCCTACCCCTATTAAAAAAAAACATTATTCAAAACGTATTACATAATAAAAAAATGTTACTTATTTTAGATGTCAACATAGTAATAAAAAGAAATAGCCATTAGACAAACATTTCTACTGAGTTTAGTGTGCGTTATAACTACTTTGTATGGACTTGAAAGTAAAACAGTTTTTGAAAATTGCAGTAAGGAGATCTCAGTTCAATAGAAATTACCTAAATTAAATTAAGTTTCAGGGCAGATTAATTCATTCCTTAATATATAATACAAGCACACTTTCATAATAACAACATTCAGAAAATGGAAAGCCAGACGCTATAACAGTTTTGAGGAATTTTTGATTCGTTGCAATTTCTGCCATTATCAATATTAATTCCTACAGTACGCATGAAAAAGTAGTAAGAAGCATAGGAGGAAGTAAGATATATTTTTTTAAATCTATGCAAGTATCTGACCTGATACAACGGTAGGTGGTACACCCGATAAGACTTCTTTTAAGTCCGCAGCAGCTTTCTTTACCAATTTCTCTTTATCCGGCTTAGGTTTAACCGGTATCATATTGCATGTGTCCCAATATTTGTCGCTTCTATCCAGCTTCTGTCTTTCAATGGATTCTTGGCAGAAGTCTTTGACAAAAACTTCAAACACATCTGTTTCGCTGAGTTGCTTGCCAGGGTGGAAAAGCAACTTGTGTATTTTCTGTTCGTTGATGTCATCAGCTATGAACTTGTTTAGAGATTTCAACGGTCGTGGTTCTGTTGGTGGCGTATACGGTGGTGGGGGTTTATCCGGTATTTCACGCAACGCCAACAATTGACACTGTTGTTGTTCTAATGCTTTAATCTGAAAAGAGAGAAGTCATTCATAAATATAGTGCAAATAAGGTTTTCACATGGGACTAAGCACAAACTAGTGAAGTAGGATATACAGTAAACTAATAGTTTATGAGATATTGCAGTTTTCATTCGAGATTTAAAGAGGTCGTATACGTTACTATTTTTACCACTTTCAAAAATTTATATGTTATAAACAAAAACATTAACAAAAAAAGCTTTCGAGCTTTTTATGTCAATATTGTCGTTTATAAAAGTAGTACCTACTATCAATATTGAACACCAATTATATTACCACTGAATAAAAACTTACCTCTCGTTCAATGGCTAGTTGTTGACGACGTAATTCTTCAGCCTCGTACTGAACTGGTGATGATAAAGACGAAATGCTAGGATTATGAGATTGACTACTCGAACTGCTCACACCTTCAAATACAATAAAACAGTATATAACATATTTCTAATACATTATTAAAATATGTTTAATATTGTAGAATCCAAGAGTAAATTTCTCAACTTTATAAATTTATAGTTATATTTGGATACTATAAAGATATTAAAGAAATAAGAATAAATTAAATTCATAATGTTCTTAACAACTTACCGGTGGACTTCACCGATGATCTCTGTGTCAACCAAGTGGCTACTTCAGATGATACATCATCAGTGGAAGCAGCACCAGCTGGTATAGGTAATGGTCCCGTCACACTAGTTTGAGCCACTTCCTTGCCTTTGGACACCTGAATCCCAACACTAGCTACTAATGGCTCGCAACTACAGCATTCGTCAACGGACACTGAACGATCAACTCCCCCACTTGGAACAGCCAATGTCTTAACATCATTTTTGATGTTTTCAGCTTCAGGTGTAACTTGAACCTCTTTGATGTCGTCCACTAAAGCACGACCGACTTCGTATGAGATATCGTCATCGGAATAGGTCTTGTAAATCTGGTCGAATTCATCCACCAAACTCCTCGCGGTGGACGGTGAACTCGATTCCAACTCGTGATTCTTTATATGATCCATAAACTCGTCTAGCGCTACTTCGTTATTTTGTTTAATATTGTGCATATTACTTTTATCGACTATATTCTTCAAGGCGTCTTTGTTCACTTCGTACTGTTTACCGGCACTGAAGATTTGAGGTGATAGATTTTGGAAAACGATGTTCAAGTAGCTACCATCAACAACTACAAAATTTTCGTCGAAGGTGTTCGTTGATTGGTCTGATGTAAGGGGGAGACTTTCACCTGTTTGAACGCACTTTTCGGCGCTCGACACTGCCTTTAAGTCGTTCAGTACAATGGATGCGTTTGACTTGGGCCTAGATGTAGTGCTATCATCACAGCCGCTGCTAGACAATTCAAAACATTTAAGAGGTGCATTATTGCGATCTGTACAGACATTACGTCTTAATTTCTTTTTTCCCAATATAATTTGTTCCACATCAGAACTATTCCTTAATTTAAGTTCTATGTTCTTCTTTGTTTTCTTCAATGCCAGTTTACGTTGTTCCGACAACGCCAACAGAGCCTTTCGCATACGCTGCATCTCACCACATTCGTGTTGAAGTTTAATGATTGCACCTCTTTGTTTCTTCTTCAGTGTCGGTATGTCGGTGTGATCATGTTTTTTCCTATCCTCCAACCACAAAATTTGCGACTTCGTAAAATGTTTCAAAGCGTCTTCACGCATTTTTAAAGCATCCAACAGATATTCTGCTTTAATTTGCTCATTTTGAATGAGGAAATTGAGCTAAAAGCCAATAAACATATCAATCCTCCCACATTCAGCTCGATAAAATTATTTAAAGAAAATATAACACTTACTTAATTGTTACTAACAAATATTCGATTATAAAGTCAATTATTGAAGCGTACACTTCAAAGAGTAAATGTGTTCTAATTGAGTATTAACAAATGAGTGCTCATTTCATAATTGTTTACATTTTAAAAATGAAACACTTACCAGACAAAGACTCTCCGACGCCATTGTTTTAGGGTTGTCAATATTAAATTCATTTTCGAATTGCGACAAAAATGATCCGAATTCAAAATTCTTCACTTCATTGGCACCACCGCTAATCCAGTTTTCAACCTTTTTTTCTGTTATACTTCTATCAGATAACGAACAGCTATCTAAATACTGAAGAGACTCGAAAAATGAATCAATGAAATTAAGTTCTCGTTGAAACTGCCCACAGAGGTCTCTATGCAACAAATTGTTATTAAGTTTTATTGTACTAATAATATCTGATGGTTTTACTAATTTCTCACTCTTGAGAGCATAAGAACGGTTAATAGGTGTAAGACGATTTTCTGTTTCATCGCCAGATTTACTATCTTGGCTATTGTAGTTTAGTTTTTCATCATTATTGTATTTCTGATTCGATATTTCCTTTTTCAGTACGGAAACAACGTTCAAGGGATAATTTAATGAACGTGGTGAGATCCTAGAGTGCACAACTTCATTATTTTCTACTAGGTGAAAATTTATTTTCTGTCTTGTTGTATAAGTTAAGGTAGCTCGGCCAATAATGTATGATGTACTTTTATGGTATACAGTGTCTTTATCTTTATCGCTAACATTCGAAGAATCAATATCAATATTAGGCATTCTAACAATATCACCATCGTGTCCTTTTTCTTCTCTTACACAACTGTTCGGTATATTATTGACTTTTTTTTCACTGTCTAGGTCTTTGGACGTATCAGTTTTACTATTAATTAAGCTTACATTTGGTATTTCAAGACTATCGTAAGTATCTTTGATATCCTTATATTCACTACCTAATTTGCTTATCATTTCATCAACAGATGTCATTTGATTCACTTTCTCTGGTGTTAAATTTGTTGAAAT
The DNA here is from genome assembly GCA_018231745.1 of Danaus eresimus. Taxonomy (NCBI): domain Eukaryota; kingdom Metazoa; phylum Arthropoda; class Insecta; order Lepidoptera; family Nymphalidae; genus Danaus; species Danaus eresimus. The sequence goes on from DVQP01000087.1 coordinate 28,644, forward strand.
TTCTACATCTTTAAATGTCACATCTGGAACTGCCTGAACTGCTGTAGTGACTTTATTAATAGAATTTACATCTTGATTCATGATGACCTCTGAAGCCTCAGTTCCAATATCACGTTTGCGAAAATGATCATCGAGTGGCACATGTATTACAGAAACTGGTCGGACCTTGTCTTTAATATCTTTGATAAGCGACATTTTATTACGATTAAAATTAGGCGGAGATTTAGTTCTTTTTGTCTTATCCAAAACAGTTCTTGGTGGTGCCTTAATATTGATATATTCTTTTAATTTGTTTTTCTTGAGAGTACACTCCTTTTCATTTTCCTTTGGGTTTAATAACTTTTTACTTAAGCTAAATTTAGGTGATGATCCAGCACTTTTTATACTTTTGGCGCTTTTTGTTGATTCTGAAAACAAAACAAATGTCAAATATTTAAAAAGTATATGAAAATCCTCCCTCTTAAGCTTTCTAGATATATTGAGAAATTTCTACCATTGTCATTGAATTCTTTGCATTTTGCATTGTTTTGCCCTGAATTATCCCCTCTTGAATACTTATACTTGTTTTCAAATTTGGGTGTGGTTTCTTTTTTATTATTGGTCATATTATATTTAACACTACACTTTGTGTCCTTGGAATCTAAAATAAAGAAAAAAAAATGGAAAAGAACTCAAAGGTAACTGACAAACAATAAAATCTAAAATAAATGCCAAAAAATAAATAATTACTACTTTCTAAAAGAACATGAACAAATAAAATAAATACATTTTTTAACATATGATAGTCTAGTTATATTTTGAGCACTCTTTGTTGTTTCCTCCAATTCAACCTCTGTAGCTCTATTTACTGCTTTAGAGACACTTCGACGGCTACTAGGTACTAAAAGAAAAATATACCTCAAGTATATATATATATGTACAAATTAAAAGATTAGAAAGGAAAAGATATAAAATTAAATTCCTATGTTAGTGGTTAACTAACATAATATATTAATTACTTACAAAATTTTGGATAGACATTTGTTTCACTTTCTTCTTCTATGGTTACTATTTTTCTCTTGCATACTTTAGATGTCATTACACCTGGTGTAGCAACATTGGATCTCAATGATCTATGTGTGGTTTCTTTTGGCTCTTCAATGGTGATGATGCGACGCAGCCTGGGTTCCAATGATATATATTGTGGTGACCATAATGCTGGAAATTATTAATGAAAGATAGAAATAAGAGCTGTAAAACTGTATGTAAAAGCTACATGATACAACAATAACATCTAAGACTTTCGCGAGTATTCATTTTAATGAAACTAATATTTTTCAGATTACTACGCGTATTTTATTATTTAAAAAAAACTACAAGCTACCGACGATTCGCTTACTTTGCAGTATCCGTGATCACAGGCAATTCACCGAAAACTCGGAATATAGTTTTTTAAAGTAATAAAATACGCGTAGTTATCCGAAAAATATAATTTTCATTTAAGATATGACAAAGCACAAATATTAACACATGCAATTATTTGCGTTGCAGAAAAAGGAACAGTTGCAATAGCGGATAAAAATTAGAAACATACCACATAATCAAAGTGAACTTATTACAACCTTTTACAGATTTCCCAATATGGGGCTGACATATCATAAAATTGATGCTGTACAAAATGTTTAACTACAATTATACAAACATACATACATACATTATTCATAAATGTATATAGAAATATGTATTATATATAAAGTAGTTAAACAATTTATATAGCATTCAGTGCAGCATGGGACAAGAATAATCTTCAAAGGTGTTAATCTTAAAAATTATATAAAATTAGGATCAATATCACCATAATAATAATAATAATAATAATAATTGTATATGTAATACATAATATGTGATAAATTTAGTATTTGAAATACTACTGGATATTTTAAGATCATATATTCTTAATGGAATGGATGCAAGGAACTGTCTATTAAATACAATACACAATACGGTATTTTTACATGAAAATAAGTTTTAATTCAATAAAAGTTTTAGCACATACTTTTCCAAACATTTAAAGCACTCGCTCACAAAAACATTAAAATTTTAATAAATTGTGTTAAGTTAATAATAAACATGCAATAAACAAAATGTACACACAAAAATGATTAAAAACAAACAATATTTACAGCCATTGAATACCAAAACAAAAAAGTAAAAAGGTACCAAGCCAATATTACATTTAATGGAAAAATATGATATTTAAATATAAATATCAAATTCGGGCTGAATTACTTACACTAAGTGTACATTATTTCTTAAAAAAAAAAAACAAAATTTATTTTGAAATCAACCTAGTAAGGTATCTTACAAAATATTAATGATTATTATTATAAAGTTTCTATCTAATACATATTTTCAGTGTATGGAAATGTTTAAATTATAAAAATCCCAATAAAGATAGAAGGATGAATGGATGGAAATCATAATACATATTTTAAAAAAATCTATTACATATATGTAAAACTACGTTAGAAAAGAAATAATTATTTAAAATTGATATTTTAATTCATAAATATAAACTGTTCTTTATAAAACCAAAAAATTTTTGTGAAGAGAATAGGAATGAGATTAAACTGAAAAAACAAAGTGCTTTATGGTTATGGTTATGAATTAATGTTATTTTGTGAAACAACTAATTTTGAATCTATATAGAGCAATATACACAACTCTATACATGCAAATAATTAATTCAAGCATAAGTTAAAATACTTGTATTTTAACACCCTGCGCTAACGATAATTTGATATTTTAAAAAAGGTTGAGAACGGAAATGTTAGGTAAAAATTGTTATTATGTATTTAAATTATTTTTAAAATGTATATCCCTGTACATACATAACACACAAGCACTAATGTACATAACTTAAAACCATATTTACTATGTCTTAAAAAAACGTTAAAATCTGAAGAAAAACTAATAAAATTCCTGTAAATTCTTTTTAAGCACTTCTTAAAAGAAACACTTGTTTTAGACGGTTTTAATAGAAATCTAAATTTTACCTTTAGTGTTGAGATCGAAGTCTGGTAGTCGCGTATATTTCACTACAGGTTTATTATATGGACCACGAGCCGAGTAGATGGGATTTTCAATTTTCAAATAAAGATCATACAAATTATTTTCGGAATTCGTTTTGTTGGATGCCGAAGCATCCATTATGCACTAGACTAAAAATATTCAAACATAGAATGCCTTTACCACATTGTTGGTTTTTATAAATATACTATTAAAATTTGAGCATTGAATAAATTTTTTACTTCTTCATTTTTTGTTCAATACAACGAAAATTTTTCTTTTTGTTGTCAATCAGTTTTGCTAAGTTTACTACAGTTTTGTCTGTTGTCTATGTTTATATGAGTTTTTTTGTCTATGCTTTGTAGAAATTTGTGAATACTGGCACTATATACTGGAAAACTTAAGCATATATTCTCCAAATTACATTTGTCAATAGTTGATATATAGATTTGATTTAAATGCTTTAAGTTTCCTTAATTTTAAAAAATAAACGTAGGGAAGTAAATTTTATCATAGAATAAAGAAAAAAGGAAAAGCTAGAGGCATTGGAATCTGCAACACAAGCATTCTTTTTAATCTAAATTAATATCGAAATTTTTATATTTATAACTTCAACCTAAATCATTGCAAATAACATAATATATTATTGGAAAGAACATTGAATCATTTTTACTAATACATTTAGCAAATGTATTTTAGGATAAAAAATATTCCATATTTCTTTTAATACAACGTTTTAAATAATTGTCAATAAATTAAGTTTACTGAAACATCTGATGTTTTTTATTTCTGTAACATAATATTCTCTAATATCTTATTAATAATTGAACATATATTTTGTATATTTTTAATTTACAATAATATTTTATTATTATTATTAATCAATATCTATATATTTTGGGAAAATGTTAAAGACACAATTTTTTTATAATTTCTGACCCACTATGAAATTATTTCATATAATTAGAATGCAGTACTAACTAAAGAAATCAATAGTTTTACCAAAGACAACAGAATCGAAATCCAAAGACAACTTAGTATCTTAATAAAAATAAAAAGATGGAACTAGAAGTGTCATATTCTAAGCAAGATTCCTCAATCCTCCTTTTTACTTTGAGTTTTAGAACGTTTTCTGAGACTTGAATCACAATTTTAGATATTTCTATTTCAATAGTTCTACCACTTTCACATCGTCATTCTCCATGATGATCATCTAACCGGATATATACCAATATCCTTTTTCTTCACAAGTAATATACGTATATAACTAATCTATGTTATATATATGTCATACTGTGCAGTAGACATTTAAAGTGGCTAGTGGACCGATCTTTTGTTATTCACATTATGTTTCAAAATGAATTCTTCTTGACAAAAGTTACTTTTTTAATTCAAAATGTAGTATAGATGAGACATGGACACTGAAAAAAAGAAAAATGACTTTTACTGTGTTAATAATAAGTGGAATGTGACACTTGCGTAGTTGATTTTTTGTTTCTTAAGGAGGTCTGGCTATGTAAGTATTAGTATTGATTACCAAATTAAATGAACATAAAAAGTATATCAATCATTTCAATTGATTTACAATAAATGTTTGTTTCATTTGGCTCCTTGATTTAGGTCTTAGATGTTGTATACAATGATATATATGCATATAAATATATTAAATGTGGTTAAATCATAGCATTAGGTCACGAAAAATTGATTATATTACTATCAGCTTGTTTTGAGCACTTTACAATGATTTACTATTTTGATACCCTAAGATTGCCTAAATATTATAACCTTATAATACAGCACACCTTAAGCAAAATTAAGTATAAAATGTAAAAGGGAATCATTCCAGGAAATTACAATAAGTGGTTTGTTAGATGTAGTTCCAGAACCTTCTGTGATCTGTTGTACTGATTCACAATAAGTCTTTCTGTCTTTGTCTAATCAACTTATAGTAATGTCTGTAGTTACCAGGTTTTTTAGACTCTTTAATTATTTTAGAGTTTAAGAAAAAGTAAAAATGTCTAAAGAAATGCTTGTAATTTTATAGTCTTTACTGAATTATGTTTGATTGAGAATATATTTTTAGAAAGGGTTTTGGAAGGTAAGTATTTTTATTTAATTATGTAGACTGTAATGTTTCTGATTTGGTTGATTCTTTGTGATCTAAGAAAAAAGTTTTGTTGTTTGATAATGTTTTAATTCCATTCTGAAACAAAATTATAATCTTTAGAATAATGCATGTAATGTTAACATTTAAAGCTTTTTATACATTTGTATTTTTAACACTTAAAAAAAATATAACATTTAGTTTCTAATACAGATAATATTCTGTATAAAATGACAAACATTTGTTATATTATTCTAATTCAAACTTTTTGAGTGTCTCATCATATGCCAGGACATGTGAGCTTTTTCAAGTTTTTTTTTTTAAATGAAAAATACATCATTTTAGGAAACTCAATTGTAGATTTTAATTAGGATGTCTATGTTCATTTACACTATAGATTACAATCAGATTCAAGTGACATCTTTTATATTTAAATATAAAGAAATTGTAGTAATTTTTTTAAATTAGTATGTATTTTTATTTGTTTTGGCTATGTTTATAGTTGGTTTGTTAAAAGTACAATATTAACATCAACAAAATTTCACACACTAATCAAGGAGGAAAACCAAAAAAAAAAATTGATGCTTGTGCAGGATGGTTCATCATTGGATTAAGTGCTCTATCCATAAAACTCATCAAGTTGACATCATTCCAGGATGATTTTTATGGATAGATATTTGCTCTAAATTCCACTATGTGATCAAATTAGTTTCAATGATGGAAATCAATAAAATAACCAACATATTAAAGATAGTGCTGAGAGTTCCTAAATTCAAGTAAAAGAGAGTTTGGTACTGAACTCTAAAATCAACAGCCAGATTTACCCAGAGGGTTTACAGTGGCGACCATGTTTTGCTAAGTGCAGCATAGGTAAGTCACCATCTAGATGGATTTATATCCCTTGGATTAGTATACATTGTGGTGAAATCTTGATACATTTAGAAAGAATAATGCCTATAGTTTTGAGGTAAGGGAAGAAGGAAGAGTCTATAATGACAATAATTCAATACTTTGTGATGGTTTCTGATTTCTTAGAAAGTTTATAAAAACACTAAACTACACCACAACACCAGCTAAACTTTTAAGCCAGTAGCATTTTTTGATGAATCAATTTTTTTTTATTAAGTTGAATACATGAATGTCTTATTATTTTGACACCGATATTTTGATTTGTGTCTCAGTTAATCATTTTAATTTTCAAACAAACATGGACTCTAAAATTTCCTTTTTTGTGTCTTTAAGCAACTGTTTCATTAAAAAGAAGGAATGTGATTTTTTAAGACCATTTTGGTCAAAATCATAACATTCTTTGTTTCAGCAGATTTGCCATTATTTTGGCATTTACTTAAAGATATTTAAAGATTTTAACAAAATATCGCACCAATGCAAATGAAACTTTTCATTCAAAACGTACATACAGTGGACCATGACTAGGATTCTGTGAGAATGTCAAGATATATACACTTAACCTTATTCCACAACTAATTGTAGGGCAACATAATAGACTTATGAAAATATTTGATGCAATTCAAAAATATTTAACTTTAAGAATATATTTAAAAAACCCAATGTTATATTATAAAATTTGATCTTTATTGTACTTAGTGTTTCATAACTTATGTGAAAAAAAATTATCTTTAAAATGAAATTGTCATGTGCTTTAATATGAATAAATGATTTGTCAGTAATAATTTTGAAATTTAACTGATATTTGCAACTTCAATTGCACACAATGAGTTATAAAGATTGTTATATACATCAGTTGGCAATTTTATATCATAAACCTTTAATAGAATTCTTGAGTATTGAAAATATTGTTTTGTCATAGCTGCTTTATATAAGTTTATATTTGAAACATCCAGATTGTTTGATAGTGAATTAGTGTTTGATAAATCTCTTTATTTGTGTACCTATGAAGGCTGGGGATTTTTAAAACCAGAAATAGGGATACTTGATTCTTGTTGCTGTCTCTGTTAAATTTTAAATTGGTTTATAGCAAAAAAAAAATAATACAAATTTCGTATATGTATATGTAAGATAAAATATTGTATAGCAATTGGTTATGTAGTTCAACAATAATATATTGCTAAATACTCTATCACATTCCAAATGTAATAGAGATTTATAGTTATAATTGTGGACAACAACAGTATAGTATAATAATATTCTATGTGATATATATATATATATATATAA